>JARKHS020032212.1:0-93954 GCA_030143305.2 Amblyomma americanum
GTGGCTAAAGAGTGGAACACATTTATCTTCATTACCGCCTGCCGTTTTTATTTTGCATTTGCGGCAGTGTGCGGCCAAATGGCCTCCGGCCATCAGAGCTGCGACTGTAGACCGGTGTTTTCGTAGCCTTTCATTAAGGCACTGGCCTGTTTGGCGAATATAACACTTACCACAGGTCAGTGGGATCAGGTACACTACACCGATGGTGCAGTTCACAAACCGCGTGGCGTGTTTTGTTGCGCAGGTTTTTGCCTGGTAAGCACTGTTCACCATTCGGCACATCCTAGACAGCTTAGCGTGCTGTCTAGCGTGCTGTCTCGTCTGTTCCTTTTGCCTCTGTCCTTGTGCTTTCCACGCTAGTTGCAATGTCGCAGTCACTAACGAGTACCGGTAAGATGCCAGCTGATGTATGTTTCTATCTTGAGGAATATTGGTAAACTGCCAGTCATGGACAGAAAAAAATTTTCAAACGTTCTCCACTGAACTCCTATTTTTCTAGTTAATCCACTCTTGTGAGCCGGACCTGCGGTCACTACCGCCTCAAAGTAGACTATTTCCTTACCACTTCCAGCGCCTCGCTACCAATCGTCAACGGCTGTTTTCTCCTGAGTCTGTTTTTTACTTCAGTTTTCTGCAAATTAATTTATTTACAATAAGCGCTGATTACCATCCCTTGCTGGTCCGGTAATTCTTACCTAAATTTCTTGCTCATTTATTAATGATTATTTTTTGCACTTTTAGTGGAATTATTGCTTTTTTTATAACTGCCGTTGTGAGCCGTAATGTTATGCAGGCCCTTACTATTGTTTGTATTGCACCTGTGCAATCTGCTAGTGTCTTTCGCAATTTGGCGCACACTCATAATTCGCCAGGGAGGCCAAGTTTATTTGAAAGGTCTCTGTATGACTGGCGCGTATTACTGAACGGACTGCTTTTATTCCCACGAACAGCGCTACACATCCAAGTCTCTGCTAAGCTCCAACGGCAGTAGACTTATTTTTATTTATTTTCGGCACGGACATTAGTAGCGTGTTGGTCCTGCGCTGAAACGAACTTGTAAAACTCCTCTGCGCCACTCTTGGTAACAGCCACTACGGCGGCCCCTCTCGGCGGTGAAGCTGTAACTCACGTCGGGACGGTGCTCCGCCATGAAAGAGTTTTCGGACGCTCTTTCGCTCTCCCCTACTTTCCGACGGGCGCATTTACGAAGAAAGGCTTGATCTATCGACATCATTTGTTTGGAACACGAGCCAAGTTTGGGGTCAGTAAACTTACCGTGCTGAAGGTTCATCCCAGGCACAATGTAAATTGGCCTCGACGATAAGCGAGGCTTACGTCACGACCACTTCTGGTTCTGCAAAAAAATATGCGGGGGAGGGGGGGAGGGGTGCTTGCTAGCCTTCGCTTCAGGTTCTATCGCACACAGCAGTGTTTTTAACAGTCGTGTAGCCTGATTCCTCAGAAAATCTTCAGGTAGTCAGGGACTAAAGCTGTTAGTAGATGTCTGCGTAGTCTGCTTTGTTGGTACTGTTTATTTGATGCACTGAACGCCTCGACTGCTGACTGCGACAAGGTTTCAGAACAAGTATTAATCAACCAGAACATGGCTACTTAATCCATGACGCAGTGAAAAAAAAATGGCATGGATGTGACAAAAATATGACGCTTGTGATAAGCATTTAGTATCCTGACGGCACAAATCAGGATTGAACGTCGCTCTGTTTGAAGGACGGCTAGAAGAAAATGCGTCGAAGAAGCACAGTGAAAAACTTGTCATTGCCTTTTGATGCTGTTATTAATTAAATGAGTTATGATATATGTTATGAGAGTGAACATGTGCTTTAATTTAACGGCCCTGCATTGCTGTGCTGTTGAAGCTTTTTTATTAGAGCAACTGTAACGCCACGTCAACGCATTGAAAAACCCGTCGGTGTGACAAGACGAAGTAGGCACGCGTGCCACTAAAAACGGACTTCAGTTCCCCACTCGCCTATTACGGGCCGAACGTTGAAAAACGAAAAAGAAAACATAAATAGCGTAAACGGGTACCTCGGGCTGGTTTACAATTTCTGAACAAGGCATTTTTCTTTTTTTGTTTCCTCCTACCGAGGTTGTGTCTCTCGAGGCCGCTGCAATTTTAAACCTGCGCATGAATATGCATGCAAACTTGACGCCAGCTTATGTGCGCACTGGCTGTGAAATAACCAAGGGAATGGACGGGGCTCGGTCGTGGCTGTAAGTAGATCTGTCCTTGCAAATGCGAGTTGGCAGCCTCTGCGCCAGACTGCCGTCTACGTACTGAAGAAGGACCACGAGTTGGGTGTGTTGGTGTACAATTCATAATTTGAAAAAAGCAGCGCGACACGCACAAAGACACGGTAGAAAGAGTACACAGCACACCGCTGGTCCCGTGTGTGCTTTCTTGCGTGTTTCAATTGTTTTGGCGCTGCGGTTTTTTTTTAATTATTCCGTGTATGTGAACGGCGGAGAAGGCCTGCCTGTTTTCACACTCGCAGTTAATCTAAAGTTCGCTTTCCTTCCATTTTCTGGCGTGACATCTGCGATGTGTGGCAGGCGCTGTATTTCAGTTCATGAATCATTCACACGACTGTCTCAAAAGGTAGGCTTTCACCAAGTTTGCGACGAGGTTTGAGCTTCAAAGTTAGAGATTTGACTGTGTTATAGGTAGTGTGTATTACTGTCTAGTACAATGAAGAATTCTGGTTGATGCACAGTATAATTTAGTGAGGGAGGGGTGGATTTGGTGATTTATCAGAGCGATTCTGACAGTACTCACTACTCGCGAATAATGCAGAAAAGAAAAACTCTGAAAGGATAAAGGATATGAATTGACGACAAAAATGTTATGGTATGGTATGGTATGGTATGGTATGGTATGGTATGGTATGGTATGGTATGGTATGGTATGGTATGGTATGGTATGGTATGGTATGGTATGGTAGGGTATGGTATTCATGGTTGTTATATATGATATAATATAACGTGGTATGGTTAATGTGGCATGGCGTGCGTCGTTAAACGCCACGGAGCGCCATGTGGGATATGAAGGACGCCGTAATTAGGGCTTCGAACTATTGTGAAAAAGTTTTCAGTTTCCGAAATGTTCGTCTGATTTCTCGACTCAGGTTCGTAGCGGCTTTCATGCGATGTGCGGCTGAATTTTCCGAGGGTGGAAGTTAAAAGTATATAATATCTAAAAGAACCCTTAGGAGAAATTAAAGAAGGCCTGCTGCGTCGATTGGGTATCGGGTTCTAATCGCAAGGCGACCATTATCACCGAAATCAGAACTTTTATAAGTTAGGGGAGAGCCAAAAACGAAATGCAGGTGTCGCTATCGTTGGCTGAATTTGCAAGAGAAATGCCTGCGTAGATACTGGTTGTGGGGCGCAGATTTCAGGAGCTCCGTTATATGGGCATTGCTTTCAAACCGGCGGCAATTTGTCCTTTGCGACGAAGAAGTTAGAAGTTTGAATTAGCAGGCGAGAAATTTTTAATTCAAATTTTTTATCGATAAATGCGTATTCCCTGGCCCGACAAACGCCAACATACCCAGAAAGAGCAAAAGATCGAATTTTTATCGAAAAGAGTGATCGCATGGCCTTGTCCTCAGTATCTCTTTGACGAACCAACAAGGTCATGGCAAGCTCACCATTTCCACTCTTAGCGATTCCAAGGACTACCTCGGCAGCTTGCGAATAAAAAAAAAAACCTTTAGGTTCTTTGCAACTGGAAAGCCGATCTCTGCGCCATTAATGGGCTTGCAGCTCGTGGCCTCAGATGCTATTTCGGAGACAAGCTTGGGGCTTACATGCGCCGTCACTGAAATATGAAGAATAAGAAATTAAAATAAATGGACTAGATGAGGAAGCTGTACTGGATGCAGTTGCCCTTGATACGCAATGTTTCGCACGCAGTGCCATTGAAAACATTCAAAGCACAGAGGCTAATGTAACAGCGCTTATGTTGGCATTCTTAATCCCTATATTGCATTTACCTCTTCACTGGAAGCGCATAATGAGCGAAGCAAAACAGCTAAATGTCTCGTGAATTCCGCACACTTTTGTTTCTTTAATGAAAGCGGCCTCAAAGAGTTTTCGCATCACTCACCAAGGACCACAGGAAGCTACTAGTAAACACGCGCCGCATGCGGCTTTAAAGGCAGCACGCGCTTCACTGATGAAGAAATACGCCCTGAAAAGGGAGTGAATAAAATTTCTGAGCCTTAAATAGCTATCCGGTTCAGTGCTTGGCCAGAAAGCCGTGTGCCATATTTCTTGATTTGTTGTCAAACAAGCAAGCCATAGCCGTGCTTGGGACATAGGACGCGGCTTGAATCCATCTTGTCTGGGTTAATGTAAAGTCTTCGGCTTGGCTTGAATTAGCTCATTGCGTTAAAAGGAATACCTTGTTTAGAGGCGCCTCAAAACGGGCTCAGTTCTTTCAGAAGTAAAACATAAAAGAAAAAGAAAACGGGTGGCGTGTGAGCTTAACGACGGTGGTAATGCTGCAAAAGTTTGCATCGGTGATTCTGCGTATACCCGTAACAGAAGTCCTTGAGAACATTCTGAGACTCGAGACATGGTCTTTACTCATCCTGAGTTTCCTATTAATTGTGATGATATTAATAAAAACAAAAAAGGGCCTCTGCACTGTCACATATGTAGTGGCACTCATGCTAAGGATAAGGTTGCTGCTAGCTACTAGAAACACGAACCATGGCTCTTTTACCATTTAACGCGAAAAATGTTTTTTTTTATTTTAGCGCATCGGCGTGTGATCACAGGAAGTGTGGATTTCTTACGGCGTACCTTTTACATTTTGATGTCTTTCCACTTAACATTTTAGAGTGCATTACAAATTACAGACAGTGGGATCCTAACCCACGACCTCCGAATTCGGAGATCGTGGTTTCGGATCCCACCGGCGACAAGTGGTTGGCTTTTCTTGTACTTTCTACGTCATTATATTGCAGCGTAAAAGGTAATTACGCTATTCATTTCCCACTGACTTGCGGCACAAATTGAATATATATATATATATATATATATACATATATATATATATATATATATATATATATATATATATATATATATATATATATATATATATATATATATATATATATATATATATATATATATATAGAGAGAGAGAGAGAGAGAGAGAGAGAGAGAGAGAAATTACCTGGTACTTTCCTGGGTTCTCTATGCTGAGCACACGTGGTCTTCTAATTATAGTCATATTTTTCCTTTTCTTAATATCATACTTTTTTACTACCGTCAGTGCGGCTCTGTAAAGAGGAAGTCCGAACCTCTGAAGCTCTGTGTACAGCTTTTTGCAAGCTTTCCTCACTAAACTTTGTTGCGGAAATAAACAATCAAACTTCGGTGACTGTTGCCTTTCTTTATATCTGTTTGGTAACAACGAGCCCCTTAATTCGCTACCATTGTCTGCTCAATGTTGCTCCCGCAAGCAAACGAATCCCCCTTCTTTGTACCTCCGCTCACTCGTGTACCACCACCTTGGTTATCTGCTGGCTAAAACACGAAGAATAAAAACTTATTCCCCGAATACAAAAGGAAAAATAAACCAAAGGCCTTCTTAATAGCATTCCGAAAGAAAATAAGATAACATTTAGGTTGCCTACTACGGATTATGCAGTGAGTGTCTAAAAGCTTGCCGTTGTGGCTCAGTCGTTATGGTGCTCGGCTACTGACCTGAAAGATGCGGGTTCGATGCCGGCCGAGGTGGTCGAATTTCGATGGAGGCTAAATTCTAGAGGCCCGTGCACTGTGCGATGTCAGTTCACGTTAAAGAATCCCAGGCGGTCGAAATTTCCGGAGCCCTTCACTACGGCGTCCCTCATAGCCTGAGTCGCTTTGCGGCGTTGAACCCCCATAAACCATAAACCAAGGAGTGTGATGTTTTGGCTATTTACCCGCCAAAACTCTAGCTGAAACTTGGAACCGGTTTCATCGCCCTTATATCGTATGCATCAGTCATCATCTTCTGTGATTACAATCCACTGAGTTATCGTAAGAAATTCTACTAATCCGATCCACTACTCCCCACTAATCCACCTTAATCCTTTTCCTGCAATGAGCCTACTCAAAAATGGGGAGGTTCTTTAGAATTTTGGGGGGTTGTACAAGTTCCAAAATTTGGGGGTCCTCAGATTTTCACATTTGGTGGTGCCCTGTGACTGACCCACTGGTGGTCACGTGGCGTTAATGACGTCACGACCCTCTCAGTCGCATTCATAGGTGGCTAGGAGTCCTCATACCGCTTCTCGTGCAGTGGTTCAGCGGTTGAGCGATGTGCCACCGCCCTGCAATTAAGGAGCTGTTTAAGACACAGCCACCGGTGCGGTTTGTGAGATCCAGGTTGCGCTTCCCGAGCTCCCGTAAGCCTCGTGCGCCACTCCAAGGTGGGCACGTGGCAGTTGCGCTGAATTTATTTGAATTTCGTTGCCACGTGCCATGCGGGAGGTATCTCGTAACACAATGGGCAGGTAGCCACGGTCCACGGTGACCAGACCCATGTCACCTATGTGTACCAGAAAGCGGACGTAAAAAAAAACAAAAAAACGAGACATCTTCGTTTAGTCAAACGCGATGCGAAACCTGAAGACGCGTTTTGCCGCCTTCACCTTTCAGTGGTTTCAAGTCTGCCAGCCTTTGTCATTCGTATGCGATAATTCAAATGCTGATCATACGCTACGACAGCTGCGTCCCGGCACTTGATCATCTTAATTTGCTGTTTCTTTTTCATCATTCAGTATGCTGCTCAAAATGAAGACGGTCGCGTTTGTTGAGCCTATGAGAGCACTCCGTGTTATACGAATGTGTTATCCCCAGGTTATATGCGAAAACTCATGTTACTTTCGCGCTGTAAAAAATCATGGTATTCAACTGTAGCTTCTTTTTTTTTTTGCAGCCATTTATGATGTTGGGTACTATGTACAGAAGCGCAGCTACAAAAGCGAGCCGAATTACCAAAGTTGTTGATCGGTCGTAACTTGTAACGTTTCTGAAAGCAGTACACAACTTATTTGTGCCGCCGGCATAACACATAACGCGATCGGCCTGTCTCGGCACCTGCATGGAGTGCCCATAGAAGCGTGCAAAGTAAATGCATCATTTCTTCAACACCGGGGTCTTCATTTGCAAAACCCAATCTGTTAAACTTCTTCCTTTAAATTGCCGGCAATTCTCTACTCCATACAAGCGTATACATTTGTCTTTTCTCATGCCATCGCAATCGTTTGCGCGAAATGTGATGTGCAATAGATTACATCAATATTGCTTACTCTACTGGTTCTACTTTAACCTGTTTTGGGCTTTTTTACCGCGTTATTTGAATTTTTTTATAGATTGGAAGCTACTAACGGCACGTTTTCCTATTCGGCTGCATTGTCGTAACACGAATGAGTACGAGGAAGAAACAGGAGCGGAAGGGAGAAAGCAGGTACGCGCTGATTGGCCTGAATGTAGTGACGTCACGCATTACGTCAACGCAAATCGCCACGCTGCCTGTTCCGCCTCTGCCCGTTAGGCCGACCGCCCGCCTCATGTAGATTGATCAGCGACCCTGCGTGACAGTGGGTGACGCACGTTGGCCTGAAAACTCCAGCCCACACCGGCGACTGACATCAGCATTCGCATCACCCCAGCTATCACTCAATTTAGCATTATCATATGGGTGAACGGCTGATTATTTTCTTCTACCCGTAAGCTCTGACCACCGGACAGCTCGCGTCGCTTGTTGTTACTAAGCGTACGTGCTCTTTTGATTTTTTTCCTTGCACGCCATCTATGTTTATTCCCTATCACCACATCAAAAGCTTTATTTCAGCACGGGAGTACGGACTACGCTCTCATAACACCGATACTGCCGCTGCCTCCGAAATGGGGTCACCCTTGGTACACTGACTCTTTTTCGCCCCTTCTACACTGTCTTAAACTTCCGAGCTTCACTACACGGTTCGTCCCTACGATAGGCTCTCTCTGCGCGCATTTACGTGACTGCTCTGCCATCCTCCGCGCTTCTTTCCACCAGAACTGAGAACCTACGATAAGCGATCTTTCTACACTATCCCTTTCATTCCTTTTTCGTTCTACGTTTCCGTGTTCACACAAAGTCTCTGACATGTAGCGAGGACGATGTTGGCACCTACAGCGGAAGGCACTGACGCCAGGGGAAGCGAGCGCTTTCATATTGCGAGTTCAGTCAGGTGGCTAAGCCGCTTGGATGGGACGCATTGTCCCGATGTGAGTGTCATTTTACTATAGGCTTTTTCTCCTTCCTCTCGACGGGGCGTTCTCCACTGCAAGGAACGTCCTTCGCAAACCGGTTCGCTGTAGGCCGCCAGAGTAAATCCGCGCTATAGTGGGTACGAGTGGCGTTGGTTGCAATGCATCTATTAGGCAGCGAGGGCCCGTTTTTTGGCACGTGGCCCTATGTGGCAGGGATACGGAATGTTTTAAGGGTTTGCAGGCTACTTTAATTTGTGTGTATTTTTTTTTGTGGAATGAAACGTCAGTCACAAAACAGGAAGAATTAGAAACAAGATCATCTACGTCAGGAAATCTATTGGTTTCTCGCATTTTTTAAAACCAAATTATAAGAGCACAGTATAGCAGACGGACATCACAAATCTTTATTTCGAACCACTGTTCGTTTCTGGCGAAATAAGGATAGCTATAGACCTTGCATATTTTCTATTACTGTTTACTCGTATTTGTTGTTGATAAAATATTTCTGGCATTGTTTAGCTGATAATATTTGTGAGCTTTATAAACGTACTTACTAAAACGAGGCACCGCTGTCAGTGTAAACTTAAGGGCGTCGTTGTTTATCGTTCTTACTGCGCACTATGTATCATAAATGAAATAAATCGAAAGTAGAACTGAAAAGCTGAAATGTTTCTTTTGGGGTTCCAATGAAATCATCAGTAAAGCTTCTTTTTGGGCGAGTTGGTAGGCTTCGATCTTGTAATACTTAGCGCCCGCATGTGTGTGTCGTGTTTCTTGTGGTACGTTTGAGTTCTAGGTCAGTGTTACAAGAGGAAATCTTGTAAATGAACGTGACTCACAAGATGAGGACGACAAATAAGACACCAAGTTTTTGTTTAGTGTCTGTCGCTGATTTTGAACATGTTAACGCTGGAACTGGCGGTGAGCCCGTTCATGCGCTGACATCTTGAAAACGAGTGAAAGAGAGTGAAATATAATAATAATAATAATTGGTTTTTGGTGGAATGGAAATGGCGCAGTATCTGTCTCATATATCGTTGGACACCTGAACCGCGCCGTAAGGGAAGGGATAAAGGAGGGAGTGAAAGAAGATAGGAACGAATAGGTCCGTAGTGGAGGGCTCCGGAATAATTTCGACCACCTGGGGATCTTTAACGTGCACTGACATCGCACAGCACACGGGCGCCTTAGCGTTTTTCCTCCATAAAAACGCAGCCGCCGCGGTCGGGTTCGAACCCGGGAACTCCGGATCAGTAGTCGAGCGTCCTAACCACTGAGCCACCGCGGCGGGGCAGAGAGTGAAATATAGGTGATATTTTTCCTGTTCTAATGAAATATTTCGAGGCGTGTAACCATTTTAATTTTTTTACAACTTAATTGAACGCACGTGCATTCGGACTACGCATACACAAGTTGGCTCAGTGAAATCCGCCAATCAAAGCGCTGCTTCTCCGATCCTATCTGCAATATGGCTGCGCCCAGAACAGTAAATCTCACAAAAGATTGATACGCCTTCAAAAATGTATCTGTTGTCTATTTGAAAAGGTATATACTCCTTTCAATGTTTACCCTTCAGTGAGCAGTCATTTCGGCACTGAGATGTGGCAGCAGTGATCCGACTGGCGGATTTGAAAATGGCAGCTGACTGCGCATGAGCGGCACAATTCGAAACGACAGTTCTTTAAATCAAGCTATAAAGATTGAAAAAGGGTGGCGGTGGCCGATTGAAAATACAACAGGCTCTGAATGTACAGTCCGCGTCACCCTTGTGTACAGCGCTCGAGCAGTGCGTACCAGGTAACCAAAAGTTAAATTTAAGAGTGGCCCCTGATTTCTTGGCTAAGTGCTCGTGTCTGCTTTGTTTGCTGGTCTCTCTGGGACTACTTCCACCGAAGTGTTGGTTCTGGAACGCAGCAGCTGCACAGAAGTGCACCGTCCGAGCGCTCTACTTAAAGGTGACTCAGGCTGTACTCTATTCGTACTCAATTTCGCTGCACATCCTACAAAACAGAATGGAGGAGCGCAAACGTTTTGATAAGATCCTTATACGAAGAAAACCCGGAAGCCAGATTTGGCAGGCCGAATGAATATTCCATGACTACAGCGCAACGAATGAGCCATAGAAGAAGGACACGTGCTGGGACACAACACAGCGCTGACTCACAACCGAAATCTTTATCAGCTGCCAGTCGTTCCGGAACAAGTACCCAAATGGCGGCCAGAAATGGAAAGTAATACACACAAGTCATGAAGCGGGAACACAAATATAAAAAAACTGTCGCATGTGCGCATCTCACATTGAGACTTGTAGCGCCATCTACAATAGCATTGTTGAAACAACCACCTGCCGCGTACAAATGATGACGTCATGGTCTAATATGGTGGATAGAGGTGTGCGTATGTGAGGATGACGTCAGGAGACGAAATGGCGGCACAGTTTTAGTTTCTCGAATCCAAGATGGCAGCCATTAACTTTGGTTGTGTCCCCCCATCCAGTGTTGGCGGTAACGTGTTACAAGTAACGGCGTTACCGGTAACGCGTTACTGTTTTCGGTAACTTTGTAACGTACTCGTTACCATTTCGGAACTGTAACAGGTAACATACTTACGTTAACATTTTTCGGTAACGTGAGGTGTCACGTTACTAGTTACTTTTTGTTCCAATTGTAACCCACTCTGACCCCTTATTTAGAAAAAAAAGCGCAGAGCACCTAAAGTGATGTTGTAAATAAACAAAATGTACAGGTGCTCTCGAACGACGAAAACACCTGCCCTTGACGACGCACCCAGCAAGAAAAGAAAAACAAAATACCCATAAAGCACGAAACGCGTGCACGAACACACATTCACACACTTGCCTTCACTTACCTCCCCTTCCTAAACCACTCCCACATACAACTCTCTAAAGCATTCGGAGCATTTTGGAACATGACGTTTTTCAGAATTACCTTAAATTTCTTGAGAGTTCAGCGATATTTTCTTTGTGAAGTTAGAATTCATGATGAAATGTCATTCTGTGTTTAACTTCACGTTCAGAAAATGGCTTCACCATGTGCCATAGGGCGGTGGAAACACTAGAGCACCTGCTCCTTCACTGTGCCGCGTAAGCCGATGCTCGTCGCAATATGCTTGTGGCCTATAGGGCGCAGGGCATACTACCAGACTCCCTCAAGACGCTATTGTGGCCGCAGGGCAGTGCGCGAACCCGGGAGCGAACCTTGGCCAGTCTCTGTGCGTTCCTCGAACAGACGGGCTTGACGTCCCGTCTGTTCTCCACCAGGTAGTTACACGCAGTGACCGGACGCTCCGCGAGTTCTACCTTGGACGATTAACAACTGAACGCCTCACTCCAGTTGTAGTCAACATATAGTGCTGTGCGCGTGTGTTTTTATTACTCCATCATGAACTAATCACGCGCACAACCTGGACACATTCCTTATTGTGTAAATAGTTTGTGTATATTATCTCTCCCTCTATCCTTTCTTCATGTCCCCTCACCTCTTTCATTTCATATCTCTATTGTGCCTGCTATCCTTATTTTTTATTCCGCTGTCCCAGCTCAGGCGGTTCAGTATTGATGGCAGATGCCAGGGCTAACAAAAATCTTTTCTTTCCTTTTTATTATTATTTTAATAAAAACCACTTACTTACTTACCATGTGCCATAGAGTTAGAAGCCACAACATGTATCTATACAGGGAACTTTAGGCCACTATAACATCTGTTTCGTGTTTTTTGGGCACCGTTTTTAGATGGCGCTTTAACATGGTTAAGCTCCTGCAACATCTGTTCACAGTAATCTCGTTAAATCAGGATTTCGCGTAAAATCTTGTTTTTGCTAGAAGTTTTATATGAAATGTGAGCTTTATGAAATTGTTATCGTAAGTACTTAAGGCGAAGACTAATTAAAATTAATGGCCATGAAGTAACGGCAAAGTAACGTGCGGTACATTATTTCGGTAACGGTAACGATAACGCGTTACCTTTCTTTGTAGGTAACGTGGGACGGTAACACGTTCCTTTTTTTTAGCGTAACGAGTAACGTATTTGGTTACTTTTTTTCGGTAACGCCTACAACACTGCTCCCATCCCTTTCCCCCATCACGTGAACGTCAAATGTCTTCTTTTGAGTCCTCGGGCCAGCCCGGTTTCCTGTTCCCTCCATGTGGCGGCGATCCGCTATATATATATATATATATATATATATATATATATATATATATATATATATATATATATATATATATATACCGCCTGAGTGGGTCCCGAGACTGATGCTACAGGGGGGTCGCCATTGTTGACAAAATTGTGGGCCACCCGTTTGGCGCAGAGGGTCCGGACTGGTGGCAAATGAATCGCCATAATTCGGAACATCGATTTGCTTGTCGAGTTGAAGTCTAGTGTGTGTGAGGGATTCGTACGGATGACCTTTGGTATATATAATAATTATAATTGGTTTTTGGCGGAAAAGGAAATGGCGCAGTATCTGTCTCCTATATCGTTGGACACCTGAACCGCGCCGTAAGGGAAGGGATAAAGGAGGCAGTGAAAGAAGAGAGGAACAAATAGGTCCGTAGTGGAGGGCTCCGGAATAATTTCGACCACCTGGGGATCTTTAACGTGCACTGACATCGCACAGCACACGGGCGCCTTGGCGGTCGGCTGCGTTTTTATGGAGGAAAAACGCCAAGGCGCCCGTGTGCTGTGCGATGTCAGTGCACGTTAAAGATCCCCAGGTGGTCGAAATTATTCGGTCCCCCGAAACCGTAATGGGGTGACCTTCGGAGGGCCGTAGCGGGTGAACCAGCGCTCGCCGAGGAATGCACGTGGTAAGAAACGAATCGTCGTTTCGTGATGCACACTTTGGCATCCGAATTTGTCGAAAGTGTAGGTGACAACAACTTAGCTAACGCTCATTTGATTTCGCATTCGCGAAATTTTCTTAGTTTTTGCGATGCGCTAGAATCGGCGTTCATAAATAACTTCCCGTTAAAAAAATCATGTTTCCAGTCCAGAATCCTAGGTACGGAAAATAAATGTGCAAATTGTCGCGCGTTCCCAGAGCGTGTCTAGCTATGCAAGAGCTTGACAAAACCTTCGTAATACTGCATTTTACTGTTTTAACTAACATTATATTTCGCATTCTGCCTCGAGAAGAGAGACCTAGAGGCATAGCTTGCTTGACTGGCAACCAGATACGCAGAGGATGCAGGAAGAATGAAACACGGCCCACATAAGTAAGGGTATTCGCTTTTACAGCTTACCCCCGAACAGCAAACAGGAAGCGGAACGGGAACCCTCGCCTCTGAGCTGCCCTAAATCATGGTCGGCGGAAGGACTTGTTTGCCTTAACAACGAGCGCAAATTGTCATCACATGTACCATATGCTACGCTAAGGGCTTGATAGCCGAAGCTCAAGGCTGAAAGGGCGAGCAACCACTCGAAGATCAAGGTCAGTTTCTGGCGGACTATGGAAGAGCCATTGGGTGTCGTTCCTTTCATATTACCTACTTTGTTATGGCTTCGTGATGACGCGTTTTGTGTGTAATAACAGGAACGGCCTGCAAAGCCTTTCTGTACATTACGCAGTGGTCGCTTTATACTTTTTCCTTTCGGCGCTGATTGTGGCAAAACTAGGAAAGCGTTGAGAAAGCAAAAAAATAAATAAAGCACGATACGCACAAAAGCACTGCCAAACTTAGAAACCACGTCACGTGCATGGGGTCGGAAACGCATTGGGTTCCGGAAGCATGTTTTTAAGGTGAAAGCCTTTCTTGGCTCACGAGTGGCGTGGACTAAAGTTGTGGACGAAAGTTGTCCGCACGAACTATCAATCATAAGTTGTGTGGTAAACAAAACAAAGATATAAATGAAATAGAAAAGCGAGAAATGAAAAAACAGGAGCAAAACAATAAAATAAATAAAGAAAACAAAATACAAAAAGAAATAAAACAGCAAAATACAGCAAATAGAACGAAATGAAAACTGAAGGAAAAAAAGAGGACAGGGAAAGGCTTTCGCACTTGCGCTCATAAGCAGACTGAATTGCAGTGCAGTAATTTTTGCATTATTTCATGCACGCACTGGCGTAATTAGTTCTCATCAGAGTACTTTCAAGCATAACCGAGCATAAAATGAGTGCCTGCGAACTATTCTCCTCGTGCGAATAACAATGCTTTCCTTGACACATTCGGTCGTGGTGTCACCATATGCGCCAGAGGTTCTTTTGTGTTGGCTTCACTTACTGTTGGAGTATAATGTGCTGCGACTGACTGGAGCTTACATTCAAAGTCCAGCCCTTTGCGACAGGCCACATAGAACCTCATGAAGTAAATCATGCGAAATGAACGCAGATAATTACTTTTCATGCAGACGCCTCCACGTTTCAATGAATTGCCGGTGTGCCTCCGAGGAGCATTTGTCTTTATCTACTTTTTTTCCACTCATCAACAAATAAGCTGAGCGGTTTACGTAACAACTTCTTCTGGCAGAAATGAACCAAAAGAAATATAATTGTGACCTTCAATGGGACATATGAAGACACGACAACCATTCGCTTACTAACCAGGAGGGAAGTTGGGAAATTTCTTTGTGAGCAGTTAACCATGTTCGTTGAGAAAGTCTAAGAATCAGAAATTTTTCACCGACTGTATATTAACGCGTGGCGGAAGTACCGCCTTTTCAAACGTAACTAAACAACTGGGTTTGCCTGTCAGCTCTATAGTGGAGTGTTTCCGGCATTCCTAAACGCTAGACAGTCTGCAAAGGTGAATGCAAGGATTTGTTTTTACTTCAAACAGGTTTGTAGTTCAAGGGGTGTAATAAGTATTCCGCTAAGCGGCTAAGAAACTAACCCGATTGCCTGGTTAGCTTTGTCAAAGGCGATACCTGACAAGCTTACCTGTTTCGATGGCTTCGCGCAGCTGCTAGCCGCGCTTTAAATAAGTGATGAGCTTGCTACGCGGTCGGTTCTGTTCCGATGTCGGCGTCTGCTTCAATTTAGCGTAAGAATCCTTCCCTACACATTCTTTCCTCCCTTTATGTCGGCATACTTTTGATTACTAAACTGCGTGACGACGCCATCTCGGATCTCGGTTCAAGTTGTTAGCAGAAGCATCGTCTAAACTAAATTCTTTCCCGGAAAGGACATTCAGCACTACCAACTAGATCCAACACTGCGATACCCGCTCCCGAGTGATCGCCATTTCTTAGCAGTATTCCCGAGGTAGACATAGCCAATTCCTGCACTTTCAACCTTTCTCGTCTGCTCCAACCTTTGGCACAAGCGAGACGCCTTCTTTTGGTCTCGACGGCCGAGGAGTTTCTTGCAAATCATGCGCTGAACAACTCCGCCGTTCCTCCTATCACCGTGGGCAACAGCAGCACACTTGTGCTGAGGCTAGGGATCACGCACCAAGTTTCCCCGTCACGTCAGTCAATCATCTCAATGGTTAGTCCTGTGTCCTACGTCTCGTTCTACGCAGTGAACTGTGGAGTTAGTTCTGTAAAAGTCGCCACGTCTAAATCTCTTTCTCTTCCGCGTTCCAGATGCTGCTATTTCTTCTCCCTGTCTGCGCTTTCTCCTTCTTTTACGAGCGGCTTCATCAGCTCCATTTGGGGCGCCCATCTTTTGTTCTCATGTCGTGCTTCCCCGCAGCACACCCTTTTTCTTTGCCACTAGCCGTCGTATACAACGGTCCACGTTGAGCGCATTGGGTTATAGGGACGTCTTGGCGGCCCGGATGTTTGTTTTGCTGTCCCTGTATTTTCCTCGAGGGTGCTTCGTAATTGATACTAACGGCTGCGCAGTCCACGAAGCTCGGGGGAATTCCCCAAGACGCGTGCTATTATTTCGCGATTGAGACACGGGGCTTGCTGCCGGACATTTGTTTTCGGCAAAATAAGGGGACGCGGGGAGAGACGGAAAAGTTGGTTGGGGAAGCTGCGGGAGTGCCTTGGGTTCTCGCGTATACTGCCGCTTCCTGCGAGGTGACAAGCTTTCCGGCGAATCTAGTTGTGGGGCTCGAATGCGGAGTGCAGTGTGTTCGTGTAGTGTGAATGGGAGTGACAGTTTCTGTTGTTTTTATTATATGAAAGGAACACGACTTGCATTAATGCAAGAGCAAAGGATATTTAATCACTCGGTGGTTACAAAAAGAAAAAAAATACGCAAAAATTCTATGCGTTTACTCTAAATGATGGCTGGCATATCTTAATTTCTAACAACGCAACCAACAAAGGTGCAGCCAATAATCCTAAATGAGAGTTGAAAAGAAATCCTATAAAAATCTCAGCGGTACAAACCTCTAAACTGAAGCCCACACCCCTTTACGTTCACACTCTTCAAATGTACTTCGCTGTACGCCGATATTGCTGATAATGAAATGCCTGGTGACGTACTTTTTGGCTATCGACTATGTCTTGGGCCACAGTTTCCTAATTAGCAGAAATGTTTTCCCCAAATAGTCTTCGAGCAAAGCGACTTGTTGTGACAGGGTAATTTTTCACCTTCAGGAGCTGAGCGTGGTATTAAAATTTTGGGAGGACACCAACTACTCGAAGAATGCGGCGGAGGTCTGGGCATTCGGAAAGGCTGAACAAAATCTTGACAAAGATTCTAGTGCCACTCTACAAACGACGCAGCACGATTTCTGCTTTAGTGCCACGAAAGCAAAAAGAAAAAAAAGAATGTGGATTATCGCAGCTAATCGAGGATATTCAAAGCGAGATTGAGATCTCCAATGACCTCGCTTTAGCTTTGTATAATATCCTGGATTAACTGCGCTAATCCATATATATATATATATATATATATATATATATATTGCAGTGGAGAATGAGGTTTCCGCTGACTACCCGCCGCGGTGGCTCAGTGGTTAGGGCGCTCGGCTTCTGATCCGGAGTTCCCGGGTTCGAACCCGAACGCGGCTGCTGCGTTTTTATGGAGGCAAAACGATAAGGCGCCCATGTGGTGTGCGATGTCAGTGCACGTTAAAGATCCCTAGGTGGTCAAAATTATTCCGGAGCCCACCACTACGCCACCTCTGTATTCCTTTCTTCTTTCAATCCCTCCTTTATTCCTTTCCTTATGGCGCGGTTAAGGTGTCCAACGATATATGAGACAGATACTGCGCCATTTACTTTCCGCAGAAAACCAATTTTTATTATTATTATTGTTATTACTCCACTGGCCCACGGACCCGGTTGTGTGCCTTTCCTTTCGTGGAAATGAACGGCGTTCGCAAAGTTCTCAACGCCAATGAACTCTATGAACGGCATTGGCTCACTTGTTTTGTTTGGTTTTTAAGGAAAGGAAATGACACAGTAAACGTGTCATATATCTCGGTGGACACCCGAACCGCGCCGTAAAAGAAGGGATAAAGGAGGGAGAGAAAGAGGAAAGACAAAACTGAAAATTGAAAGCTGTATTTTGAGGAAAGGCGCGGCGCTGCGTGGCGGCAGCACACCTGTGGCTGGGTGCTACTAGTGGCGCATGCGCAGTAGTGACCAAGGAGCGAGAGAGAGAGAGAAAATTGGGAGTGGCTTAGCTCGGCTATGCCAGGATATACGTAGCGAAAGCTAAGGCAGGATGTACGTAGCGTAAACTAAGTTGTCCTCCGGTGGCTGGTTTGACTATAACGCAGGATAGCTTGCTTCAGTACCGCTGTGAATGCTGTTCCTCTGTCCGTGATGAGCACATCGGGGGCGGCGTTTCGCAGAAGAATGCTCCACGAAAAATTTGTCGACTTCTGCTGCTTTTCCGTTCGGTAGCACATTTGCCTCGGTGTCGCGGGTCATGTAGTCGGTAGCTATGATGATCCACTTATTCCCAGACGTTGACTTTGGGAGAAGGCCAAGAAAGCTCATGCCGACCTGGTGAAAGGGCCTTGAGGGGACTAGTTCAATGAGGTTCAGAAATGCTGCTGGTCGGGTGGGAGGGGTCTTTGGTCGCTTATGTTTTCACATAATGTGCGACATCGGCAGGCAGTCGGAGCCAGTAATTCTTGTCTTTAATGCGGCGGAGGGTACGAGAAAACCCGAGATAGATGTCCAGCTGTCGGCTCGTCGTGTGAAGCCTGTAGAACTTCTTCGCGGAGACTTGGAGGTACAACAAGGAGGCAGGCTGTTTTCTTCGCTGCGAGGTTCTTCACGAGGACATCATTCTGTACACAAAAGGAAGGCAGTCCTAGCTTGAATGAGGCGGGGGGTGAAGAAACCTTGCTTTACAAGTACTCGATGAGGCGGTTTATGTCGGGGTTCGAGCGTTGCTGCTGTGCAGAAGAGCTGGGGCTGATGGATCCTTTCTTAGAAAGGCGCCCTCATCGTTTTCCGGCGGCGATGCATCTACAGCGGCTCGTGAGAGGCAGTCGGTGTCAGAGTGCTTGCGTCCCGGCTTGTAAACTACGGTGACGTCAAACTCCTGGAGGCGCAGAATCAATCGAGCGAAGCGGCCAGAGGGGCTTTCCAAACTGGAAAGCCAGCACAGCGCGTGGTGATCACTGACCACCTTGAACGGTCATCTCTGTACAGGTAGAGGCGAAATTTCAACGTAGCCCAGATGATGGCAAGGCACTCCTTCTCAGTTGCAAATAGTTATCCTCAGACTTGGAAAGGGAACGGCTAGCGCATGCGATGACTTTTTCCAGCCCGTCGCTTTTTTGAACGAGGATGGCACCTCGGCCCACGCTGCATGCGTCATTATGAACTTCAGTCTCGGCGGTTTCATCAAAATGCGCGAAAATCGGTGGAGACTGTAAACGACACTGAAGTTCTTTGAAGGCTTTTGCTTGCGGCGCTTCCCACTTAAATGAACACCTTCGTCAGTAGGGTGAAGGGCTCTGGGATGCGCGAAAAGTTTTTCACAAATCATCGGTAATATGCTTACAGTCCGAGGAATCTGCGCACTGCTTTCTTATTGGCCGGCGGTAGAAACTGTTCAATACCAGCTGTTTTCTGCGGGTCTGGGCCTACTCCCTCCTTGCTAACGATGTGGCCTAGAAACAGCTGATCTTCATAGGCAAAGTGGCACTTCTATGCTTTCAAGGTTAGGCCAAACGACTTGATGGCGTCTAGTACTGTTCGAAGTCTTTTGAGGTGCTCTTCAAAGTTCGAGGCGAAGACAAGGATGTCATCTAGATATACCAGACGAAATTGCCACCTGAGGCCTGCCAGCACTGTGTCCATTACTCGCTTAAAGGTCGCTGGTGCGGAACAGGTACCAAATGACATCACCTTTAACTCAATGAGCCCATCCGTAGTGATGAATGTATGAATGCGGTCTTCTCATGATCTCTTTCATCGACCTCAATTTGCCAGTAGCCTCTTCTTGAGGTCCATCGATGAGACATACTTGGCATTGCCGAGCCGGTCCAGCATGTCGTTGATGCGAGGGAGGAGGTAGACATTCTTCTTTGTTACGTTATTCAAGCGGCAGTAATCAACGCAAAATCGAAGTGCGCCGCCTTTCTCACTAGAACAACCGGTACCGCCCATGGGCTGTTTGAAGTATGGATGACGTCATCGCGAAGCATTTCTTCCACTTGGTCCCGGATGGCTGGTCGTTCTCGCGGTGACACACGGTAGGGGCTTTGACGAAGAAGTAGGGCGTGCTGGTCGGCTATAATGCGATATTCGTCAATTGGCGTTTGTCGGGCCTTCGGATGACGAAAAACACTCGCTGTAGCTACGAAGCAGATTGCGGATCTGGTCTTGTCTGTTCCGGTGCAAGGATGGGTTGATGTCGAAAGCGGACAAGTTCTCTTGGACAGGTGAATCTTCTGCGGATGGATCGGAGAGGGCGAAGGAGTCTCGTACGTCGGATATTTCGTCGAAGAAAGCAATCCTCGTTCCTTTTTTAATGTGCAGGTATTCTTCGCTGAAGTTTGTCAGCAGTACTTCGGCATGGCCATTGCGGAAATGTACGATGCCTCTCGCGATGCTGATTCCTCGGTCTAGAAGCAACTGCATGTTCCCCTCGATGATGGCTTCAGCGTTAAAGGCTTTCGTAGCGCCCACGGTCACAATAACGCTTGAACGGTGTGGGACGCTCACTTCTTCCTCCAGGACAATCAAGGCAACGTGATTTTTCAGAGTTCTCATCGAAGGGATAGCTTCGTCCGTCGAAAGCTTGATCAGCTTGGATCGTAGGTCAACGATCGCCTGATGCTCATCAAGGAGATCCATGCCCAAGATCACTTCGCGGCAACATTGCCGCAGCACAACGAAGGCCGCAGGATAGGTATGTCCTTTGACAGTCACTCGCGCTGTGCATCGTTCTGATAGCGGAATGAGGTGGCCCCCTGCGGTGCGAGTTTGTGGGCCGTCCCAAGCGGTCGTGACTTTCCTCAGCCGCGCAATGAATTCTCCATTCATCACCGAGTAATCGGCTACTGTGTCGACTAGAGCAGTAACATTCCGGTCGTCAATAACTACTTTTAAGTCGAATG
The DNA here is from genome assembly GCA_030143305.2 of Amblyomma americanum. Lineage (NCBI taxonomy): Eukaryota > Metazoa > Arthropoda > Arachnida > Ixodida > Ixodidae > Amblyomma > Amblyomma americanum. The sequence goes on from JARKHS020032212.1 coordinate 20,726, forward strand.
TCCTGCTTCTTGCGTTGCACGTCGTCCTGGGCTTCAGGTCACGGCTTCGTAGGGTATAGGAAGCGTGGGTAGAACGTGTCGTCGAAGCTTTTCTCGGTAGCGGCGTCGTTTTGAAAGCGGTTTGCGTCGTGATCGAGGTTGCCATTGTATGCGGCGTTGGCGTGACGGGGGTGGCGTCTTCGTGCGGCATGGTCGTTGGAGAATCTTCGGCGTTTCCCTCGTGAGCAACCTCACCTCCAGAGGTTGCTGTCTTTAGTTTCCCTTACGGCGGCTGGAAGATCTTCCTCGCACCGCGGCTGCGTAGCTGCGGCGTGGCGACGCAAAGCGCGAAATTGACCGTGATGGTGAGCGCGAAAGGCGGTTCGGCGTGTATTCCTCTTACATTTTCTGTGTAAATAGTTTGTGTATATTACCTCTCTCCATATCCTCTCTCCCTGTCCCCTCAACTCCTTCATTTCATTTCTCCAGTCTTCCTGCTGTCCTTTACTTCCGCTGCCTCAGCTCAGGTGCTTCAGTATCGATGGCAGATTCCGGGGCTAGCAAAATTTTTTCCTTCCTTTTTTATTATTATTTTAATAAGCACCACCACTACTATTACTCCTCCTCTCGACGCAGGTACTCGTCGATTTCCTCTGGACGTTGGCCGAAGCTTGGTCGTGGTGCGTCAACGGCAAATCCTTGATGACCGATACGTCGGTATGGGCAGTGACGAAGAATACGGCCGGCCTTACTACAATGGAAGCACAACGACCGATTGTTAGAAGTCTTCCAGGCGTCGCATTTCCTGGGGCTAGAGCGTCGCTCATAGACTAGGCGGGCGGGGGCAGGGAGGCGGCGTTCGGGAACAAGTTGTTCATGTCGGAGAGGACGTAGGGGTTGTCGTTGGGGTTGAGGAGTGCGTACTGCAGCGGGGTAGGTCATGGCCTCCATGTGGTTCTGTGGCCGTCGGGGTGCCAAGTGCCGGTTGCACTTCTTCCCGCACCACATCCATGAGAGTCGCTGCTGTGGGCTGTGGGTAGGATAGGATGGAAGTAATCGGCATAGCTCCTCGCGGATGATTTCGCGAATATTTCCCGCAATTTATCACTGGGGGTGGTCGTCGTGTCCAGACGGATTGCACAGAGAGAAGGGCAGTTTTACTGCTTAGCCCGCACTTCGAGGCTCTTCTCGATCATGCAGGCTTCTTGCATGAATTAATCGATTGTTTGTGGCGGCTGGCGGACGAGGCTGTTAAAGAGATGTTTTTTCACGCCGCGCATTAAAAGCTGAACTTTCTTTTCCTTGGTCATCTCGGGGTGTGTGCGGCGGAAAAGGCGCTTCATCTCTTCAACGTAATCGCGGACGGGCTCGTTTGGAATCTGGATTCCAGACTCGAAAAGTCGTTCGGATCTTTCTTTCCTCACGACACTGGTGAATAATTTAAAAAGTTCCTTCTTGAATAGCTCCCATGTCGCTAGGGACGACTCGTAGTTTTCGCACCACGTACGTGCTGAGCCCTCCAGTGAGAAAAATGTACAATTTTTGCTTCATCATCCCACTTGTTGAATGATGCCACGCGCTCTAATTGGTCTAGCCATTATTCGGGGTCTTCGCCTAGGGACCCAATCAAAGTTGCCGGAACCCGCGGCTGTTGCAGCATGATCAGGGTCGAAATCTTTGGCGATGTTGTGGTGCTCGTAGCAGCGTCTTTTCGTTGTCAGGTGCGATCCGGCAGGGTCCCGAATTAAGGCTTCTCTCCCTGAAGACGCCAATTGGCTCGGTTGACTGTTGGCTCGTCCTCCGGTGCGATGCGCATAGGGCTGGTGTCACGACTTGAAGGGGGCGTCCGGGACATGGAAGGCAGCCCAGCACCTCCACCAGATGTCACGAAGTGGCGACTGCTCTTCAGAGAGCAGAACGACCGGGAAAATGGCGTCTAAACAACTCTTTATTTAGGCTGACTTCCGCCCCCATGGACTGAATCATTCGGCGGCGGCGTATCAACAAGCGTGCTCGGCGGTCGTCGGACTGAATGCCCGCCGCTGTCGGCCGTGCGCAATTTAAAGCTGATAGCAAACTTTGGAGATGTAGCGTGCAAAGTTACTACAACATTCTGGAACAACGTAGAATCAGCTCTCCCTGGATGCAGTCATTCGAGATAAATCTGGCCGAGTCTTGTGTCAAAAACAAAGCGACAAAGCGGCGTGCCGGCAGCTTTGAAGAATGAACAAATAAGTACTGCGAAGATTCGCGGCAAAATTTTAAGAATCAAGCTTTTAAACAGTTGCAAGCTCAAAATTCTAGTTGCTGAAGGCTTGCTGTCAGGTGAACGGTCGGATAGTTAATGCTTTCCGAACAATACACCGGCATTTATTAATAAATGCCATATCCGCTACTGTTCTAACGAAGGCACGGATATATATATATCCTCCTGAGACCCCGCGTGCAACGTATTGCACATTCAGATTTCCGCGGTCTGTAAACAAAATGAGCTGAAATCGAAACCGAAACAGACTCTCCAAGCTCAAGTAGAGACTGGCAGTGCCATCTGTTAGTGTTTCATGCAACCATAGGCGCGAGGTGGCGCTCATGATAACAAACAAAAATGGCGTTTTTCAGTCCGGAGATTTTCTATCGACGCCGCCAAGGTAAATCGTTTTCATATATTTATAAATGCTGTGATGCTCTTGAATATCATTTTACAAGCTCATGAAGGACTAAGGTCCACTTCACAACCGGTATATCTGCCTTCACTTTTCAGTTTTTTTCTTTATTTCACTCGTAACTTCGATGTGCAACAGGTTGCACGTCAGGACAATGTTGCCCCTTTGTGACTGCATTTGGCAGAACACGTTATTTTGATTTTCTCTTTCTCTGTGTTGAAATTAACGGTCTGTTCATTGCAAGAAATAATAAAATGTCTCTTTAGATGCCGCCGATGCTTCTGCCCTCGAAATTCTTGAGAGGATTGCGGCAAATGGAGACAATTCCGACTTGGACTTGTCAGACTCGGAAGATCCCCCGGATGGTGCAGAAGTGAACGTGCAATGCGACCGAATTCAAGGTAAAATGTTGTGGACGTCGTTCGTTTTAAAATTTTACTGCACCCAGCTTCTGTCCCTTTATATCAATTGTTATATTTATTGCAGAGGAAGAGGAGCAGGATTGCCACTACGATTCGGACACCGATCTCGATGACAGCGATAACATTGTTCCCAGTCAGCCTACGCCTTCTCGCGAAAGGTGGCCTCGGAAGCAAGCCTATGCATCCGTCCTTCCCCATGTACCTGATGTACCGTGGTCTACAGCCGACGAAAGAGATGGCTGGTGTGCGAATCAATACTACTCAAGATACATGGATGAGCAGGCATTTGAACTTCTCCACGAAATGACAGAAGTTTCGTACCTTCAGCGCGCAGGACGGTCACTGAACTCATCTCCTGGGGAAATGAAGATATTCCTTGGAGCTTCATTGCTCATGAGCGCCTTGGGTTATCCTCGAGCGCGAATGTATTGGAGCCAAGGAACGCGTGTCGCCGCCGTAGCCGACAAGATAACGAGGGATCGGTTTTTTCTCATCCGATCGAACCTCAAGGTCGTTAACGACCTCACTGTTTCCGACAAAGATAAAGAAGCCGATCGGCTATGGAAAGTCCGTCCTCTTCTTGACATCATTAGAAACGCTTGCCTCACTCTGCCGCGCTCACCAAACATCTGCGTTGACGAGCAAATTATTCCTTTCACCGGTAAGTGCCCGGTGAAGCAGTTCGTTCCTGGAAAGCCGAACCCGACAGGCCTGAAGAACTTTATCTTGGCAAGCCCTGAAGGCCTTGTGTTAGATTTTGAGATCTTTCAGGGGAAAGGAAGCCTCGCACAAAACAAACTACATGGAATCGGTGCTGCCGCTGTGCTGAAGCTTGCAGCGACTTTACCGTGTGGAAGCTCGCTGTATTTCGACCGATATTTTACCGGAACGCATCTTCTTGAGTCATTGGCTGAAAAGAACCTCAGGGGGACAGGCACAATCACGAAATCACGGCTTCCGAAAGGGCTCAAGCTGAAAGGTGACCGGGAAATGCGTACGGAAGGTCGTGGAGCAATGTCTCAGTGTGTCAGCACTGTCTCTAACATATGCATCACAAACTGGTATGATAACAAACCGATCATATTGGCCTCCACCCACGTGGGCATGGAGCCGGTGGATGAGTGCTCACGATTTTCAAAACAGGAGCGAAAAAAAGTTGCTGTCAAGAGACCAGCAGCTGTCGCAGAGTACAACACTTACATGGGAGGTGTTGATCTCTGTGACAGAATGCTGAGCTACTACCCCACTACCATGCGCACAAAGAAGTGGACGATTCGGACCCTCGTCTTCATGATGGATGTGGGAGTTGTGAACTCTTGGCTGCTTTACAAGCAAGACCACCGAGAGCTGGGCACACCAAGAAAAGACATCATGCAACTGCTGGACTTCAAGCTCGAGCTCGCCCATTTTTTCTTTGCCTCTGGCAAGGGGTTTGTCTCAAATGAAAGTGATTTTGAAGCGTTGAAACTGCGGAAGCCAGCAATTGTGCCACTTCCGTCACCATCCGTGCGCACACTGGGTGCGTCACACATGCCGGAGCTCGTGGACCAAAAGTCCGCAAGTAGGTGTCCGAACCCCGGCTGCAGCGAAAGGACAAAGTTCCGATGCTGCAACTGTAATTTATTCTTGTGCTTGACAGCTGGCCGCAACTGCTTCAAAGAGTTTCACAAGAAATGAGACCAGAGCGGTCAATAAAAGCGTGTGTCTATGACATCATGTTCCATGGTTTTTTTTGACAACTTAGTCCCAGTGTGCAATATATTGCACATCTGATAACTTTTTAACGAAGCGTCATAGAAAATAAAGAATAACATCAGAATTATCTGTGTACCCTGATTAACTCAATTATTTAAAAAAATTTACTGGGTTTTACTGCATTATGTCTCGGGTCTCAGGAGGTTAAATATATATATATATATATATATATATATATATATATATATATATATATATATATATATATATAGTTTCTTTTTACCCGCATCAATTGAAATCAGAGTGTTCGCACTATTTACGCCTTTCGAGATGCGCAAGTGTCTTGACCAGTACCTTTCATCGAGGCACTTTTTGCGCGACGGTACAAATAGTCAATGTGGATGACTCCGTAAGTTTCCATACTTCTTATTTTTATCTGCGGCACAAGCGAGATTCCTAGTTCGTGGCACCATGCTCTAGCATAGATCACACGCGGCCCGGACTCTAGAGGCTTTCTTCCTCAACAGTGAGGTATACAAATTTCTTAAAGGCATCGATTTGTTATCATACAACCTGAGACCACCAGGTTCTCAGCGTATTAGATGGTACTGAGCTTTTAAGCCACTAATCAGAGACCAGCAGCCAGGTAATTGTTGATTATGAGTTCGAAATTTATAACAACTTTAAGCAGCAAATGTGGAGTCTCTTCCAGGTGTACGCAGAACCTTAGCATTTTATGTCAAATTTTGCGGAAAAAAATTTCAAGTATACTTGCAAGTTCGCGCTCTTACCTCGGAAGTGACTTCGGCAGCTTGAAGCCACTCAGCCTTTTTGCGCTCTTGCAACCAAAAAGGACTAGGCTAATGGCTTATTATTGAGACAGCCAAATTCATCGGACGACAAAAGCAGTCGCTGGCTCTGAAGGGCTCCCAGGCACTCCTCCACTTTGTGGACGCGTTAGGATTTCGCGGGGTGTTGTGACAGCGACTAATATTTCCCGATGTCCGTAATGCATGTCTTTCATCTTTACATTGTGCCTGTTTCATTTTCTCTTTCCATCTACTCTTTCGTTCCTCCATTGCGGGGTACCCAACCAGATGATAGTCATCTGGTTAGCTTCCCTGTATTTTCTTTTCTCTCTTTCCACTTCAGTGGAACAAGTTGGCTTTTAGACCACGAGAGAGTGCTGGGTCGCTACCTAAAACGTGAAAGTAGTGTACTTTGCTCCTTGAGAACTTCTGGCCTTCACAATAGGCTGTGCTTTACCCTTTAAGGAACACTTGCTGACTTTTCATAAGGACTTCAGTTTCGTGCTACTCTCTTTTCTGCTTCATTTTTTATCCCCTCGCCCCTTTCTCTCTGTGAAGATAGCAAACGGGTTATTCTTCCGGTTAACCTCCCTTCCTTTCCTCCTCCTCCTCCTCCTCCTCCTCCTCCTCCTCCTCCTCCTAGTGTACTGTGCTCAGGGGAAAAAAACCCTGTGGCTCTTTCTTTTTTTTGTTTTACTGTTTGAGTGCTTGAATTCTACAACAAAAAATGCTCCGTTCGCTAACCATTTGAAAGCTCGTAAAGCAAGCTTAAAAGCAATGCTTTTGTTCCGCGTGGCTTCAGTGTATTGCGCAAAACCTCATTCAGCTTAATGTCTCAGGCAGACACGAATGTGTCCTGTCATACAACGAAACTAGAACGACGACATCTAGCGACTGTTGCAGTTCTGCAGCTGTCGCCACGACCACGCAGAGAGGTGCCTAAAAGCCTCTTTGGCAACGTCTAAGATTGGGCGACATTCGAGTGTATGGCTGTCCTAAGCAAGGTAACTTTTCTCACTGGCAGTTGAGCGGGTTAAGGTTAAAGCGGGGTGTAGGCCTTCGAACGTTCTTTGGAAAACACAAGCAACAAGCAGTCTCTTAACTGTGGGAAAGGGAACGTTCCTGCATGCTTCACACTCAATTACGGAAACTCATCTCACGGGTGATTTCAATTTTCTCTTGAAGCAAAAACAGGAACACCGTGCACCTTACTTAACGCAGGTTCATTCCACGGGCAGTGAGAAACTGTGCAAGCCGTTCTCTCGAAAGAAACTGTTTTAGTTCGTGTGCGTTGGTGTCGCCAGCGGAATCCCGGGATTTATTTATTTATTTATTTTTTATTCATTCATTTATTTATTTATATATTTAATATTTATTTATTTATTTATTTATTGCAATACCCTCTGGGCTCGCAGAGCGTTATAGAGGAGTGGGTGAAAAGAGAAAAAAAAATATTATGTGCGCATGACTCCGCGCTGCTTCCATTTTGGCGCCGGGTATTGCAAGCGGACTTTCCAAAGATAACGTGCTGTTTATATACTCGCAGTTCTCACGATAATACATTAAGTTCTTAACACTTCGAAAAAACATGTGTCTGTTTCATGGCGTCGCGCGACAGCGTGTCTAGTTCTTCGCAGGAATATTTATCGCTCAGATCCTTTTACTTCAGCGAACGTCACAAGCCAGCACACTTCGCGCTGTTACGCCATTCGTTCTACTGCTAACCACTTATAACAGATAACAGCTTAGCACTTGCATTGCTGCAAATCTTTCAATTGTTACTCTGTAGTTGAAAGTCTGGTTCGTGCTCAGTGGCAGGTCTTACCAACGCGTATACGCTTGGTGAGGACTATGGCGAGACGGCGGTAGAAATGTTAACCACTCGGCTGTGTCAAATAAAATCAAATCATATTTATTTAGCAACTTCTTTCCGCTACAAGCTGGAGGATAGCTTATGGTTTGTGTGGGTGTCACGTCCCAAAGTGACTCAGGCTATGAGGGACGCCGTAGTGGAGGGCTCCGGAAATTTCGGCCACCTGGGGTTCTTTAACGTTCACTGACAACCCACAGTACATGGGCCTCTAGAATTTCGCCTCCATCAAAATTCTACTGCCGCGACCGGGATCGAACCCGCGTGATTCGGGTCAGCTGTCGAGTGCCACAACCACTGAGCGACCGCGACGGCACAAAAGCTGGAGGAAAAAAAATACTAGGAGCGGGAACAAAAAGCTAGCGGCAAAGTAGCTTGGCGAGTCTCCTGCCCCTGTCTTGCCATAAGTGGCGAACAGATCAACATGGAACGCTACATTCTCCATTGTCAATAAGTGAGCGCATAATACAGACTATGCAATTACGATAAAAGCAAGATACAAACCTAACAAAGGTTGTTAGTTATGCACATGTATGTGAGCATTCGATACCCTTGCGCGTAGCAAAAATAAACATGTGTAGCACAGACGCATACGAATATAAACAACAGTGCAGAGTTATTTTAAACCATACGCGCACAGAACTCAATTTGCACATTGACTTACAGATGCACAGATTTGCAGCATCAATGAACAAAATCAATTGAGTACAGAGCATTACAGTAAAGAGATGAGCATATGCTCATCTTTTCTCGTGTTTAATATAAGCGATGTTAAATGCAGCGAGAAGGGAGACATCTTGTACACAGCAGAAGAATCCAGTGGCTCTAGTTGCCGAAGGTGGCCCCCATAGGCAGAGAGTTATAATCGATATCTCCCATTCTTCACGCCACCCCTGCGTCCGCGGCGGAAGCGGCGAGTTCACGCCATTCATTTTAAGCAGAGTTGACAAGGCGTTGATACGGTTCTGGGGCAGAAAAAGCGAGCAGCGCTAGCGATGTCATCGGCACCATTTATCAACGCTCTGAAGGCGTACTGATCAGTATTGAACCATGTTAAGAGAGAGTGTCTAGCTTTGCGTGTCGTGCCTTGTGGAAAAAACTTGTTTTTTCATCAAAATCTTTTTCGCTTGACCGGAAGTTTCTCTCCTGTAGGTGAATAAAGCAAGCTTCCTGTATAAAACGTTTCTTTTATCGTTGTGTATCGCTTTATTTTGTTGCGGTTGAATAGAACAGAAAGAATTTAGCGGGTGTGCGCTACGCAAGCCGAGCCGCACCTGTTTTCGCTGGTCACCGACTTTTTTTTAATTTTTTTTTAATTGGTTTTTTTGGGGAAAGGAAATGGCGCAGTATCTGTCTCATATATCGTTGGACACCTGAACCGCGCCGTTAGGGAAGGGATAAAGGAGGGAGTGAAAGAAGAAAGGAAGGAAGAGGTGCCGTAGTGGAGGGCTCCGGAATAATTTCGGCCACCTGGGGATCTTTAACGTGCACTGACATCGCACAGCACACGGGCGCCTTAGCGTTTTTCCTCCATAAAAACGCAGCCGCCGCGGTCGGGTTCGAACCCGGGAACTCCGGATCAGTAGTCGAGCGCCCTAACCACTGAGCCACCGCGGCGGGTGATGGTCACCGACTGCAGTGCTTACTTCTCCCGGTTAAAAATGGTTCCACATTATTGACATTGTTCAGGTAGCAGATTGGAAAACTCTCCCTGGGAATTTGCTTTTTTTTGTTTAAATGACCCGGCGTACCACACAATAGAAAAAAAAAAGGTGGTTCTCTTCGATCAGTGGGTAGAAAAATCTCAAGTGTGCCCCCTTATATTTATTTTAATACAGCTCCTCAGAAGGAGTATGGACGTGGACATAGGCGGCGCTAATGATTCTGTTTCTCAGAATTTTTGAAGAGTGAAATTATAGGAATCTAAGAGGTTGTGCGAGAAGAATTAATCACCGAGTGCAGGGTAATCTTATTTTACCAATTTTAAAAAACATATTATAGAAAGCTTCCACCACAGTAATTTATGTGAACATGCTTCCTAGCTTGCTCTTGAATTCAGATGAACGTCTTTCAGTGAACGTTGCGCCGAGAATAAAAATGGATTTTACGTATTTTGTTTACATTTCTTAATGATTTTTAGAAGCAGAAACAGAACAGTTGCACTGTTAATACACATACAGTATTGCGGTTGCTATATATCGTGGGCTTATTTGTTGCACACTTGCAGCGCGCTTTATTATACAAGCCGGTCATACCTTCATTCCATTAAAAATATTTTTCTTTGCCATTTTAGTCACGATGGGCATTCAGCAGTCAGAATATTGGGGAACTCTTACCAGAAGCCTTTTACCAGCTCAGTATAGTTCTTACGTGGAAATCACCCACTCTTGCCGCTGCTTGCCCATAGTTCACGCACCTTTTTTTCTTTATCTTTCTTATTTGTTTATTTTTATTTATTTGGTACCTGCATTTCCTGTTTCACACATAGCCGGGGTCTGTGTATTAGTCCCTTGCTCATAGGATATCTGTACTGATTTAACGGATGGGACAATAACTTATTGGCATAATTTAGCACCCTCATTATTATTTCCGTATTGAAACCTGAAAATCGTGCGCTTGAAATCAGCCAGTACAGGGAAACGCCACTTGAACGAACGTCACTGAAAGCAGCTTTTGACAGAAACAAACTTTTGCGAAATCTGTCTCCAAAAACTTATTGTATCCAGTGTAAATACTTTAATTTGAACGAATTTAAGCACAGTGGAACTTAGAGATGGGTGAATACTTTGGGAAGTATTAAAGCACTACTTCCGTGTCGGAAAGCATCAGTTTTACAGACAAGCAGCAATTTTTGTGTGCGACACTCCGAGCTCTGGAATTCTGAAGCTCTACATCTTGCAATATTCGTAGTGCCGTTAAATTGCAAAATTATCCAGAAATTTTATATTCGCTTTAGTTTACTGTGGCTACGCAGTTGTCTTCTAGATTCAGCAGTAGCCGCTCGTATTGGTTGACACGTTTGCAACAAGTTCAGCCTCAGCAATGATTGGCGAAAGAATCGGTTTTTGATAAAAAATTGGCGGGAATTTCAGCAACAGATTCTGTAATGGGTTCTTAGAAGTTTAAAACCACTCTGGGGGCATTTGCTCGAAAGCAGGTGTTTAACATAGGTGAACTGGCTCAGTTTACGAAGTTCGCAATGTTCAACACACAAGTTCAACACAAAATCGGTGCAATTCATCAGAATTTGGTTTTCTTTTATACTTATGGGATAACGTCCCAGAGCGGCTTAGGCTATAAGGAACACCCTAGTGGAGAGCTTCCTACAATTCAGACACCCCGAGGTTCGTTAACGTGAACTCACATCGCACAGCACACGATCCTGTAGCATTTCGCCTCCATCGAAATTCAACCGCTGTGGCCGGGATTGAACCGGTGTCTTTCGGGTCAGGAGCTGACAACAATCATCAGAAGCACTTGGTGCAGCGCATGCGGTTTTGAGCATTTGAAATTAATGCTATTATGAAGCACTTGAATGCTCGGATCTTTTATGAATTTCTCAGGCGGAGTGCCTGGCTTACAACGGGCATCTATAGAGGTGGAGAGTCGCAAACGCCTCTTACAGCGTGCACTGGCCAGCCGATCATGATTCTGTGAGGTGGTTGCGGAAACAAAGACAAGCAAGGCGAGGAAGTGGGCAAGGCAAAGGTCACCTCTATCGAAACCACAAGCAAGAGGACGAGCACTAGATTGTAATGAAAAGAAAGCTCGGGTAACTGCCTCCATCTGTGTAGACACCTGAACCATGCAATGAGGGAAGGGGACGAAGGTGGGAGAGAGATACAATTCCAGCTGCATATGTCGCATGTGCTAGGACGTGCATGCGTTGTCCACTTGTGCTCGGAACGGTGGCTGCGGAACTCACCATAAGCCTGCATGCTGCTTGCATTCTAGTTGGTGCTGTATGATGTGTAGAAGGCAGCGCGAAAACTTGGCAAGGTACAGAAGAGAAGACACATAAGACATTCACCAGTTTTGTTGAATGTCTTGTGTGTCTTCTCTTTTGTACCTCGTCCAGTATTCGCGCATAGTTCTTTACACATACAAAAAAAAAATCTACCAAGATTACTGGACCTACTTCCAAATGAATGTCCTGGTGAATCCTCAGACAGCAAGCTTTGACTCTGTGTTCATAAAGTTCGTTTAACATGCGCCTATGTGTCGGTTGTATCTATAAGTGAGAGCATGGTTTGCAAAATCAGTGTGGCAGAACGTGGGCGACATTAGATGTGCTTATTACGCGATAACGTAAGGAGTTCGTTCTGCTTAAAACCCGGAGCTGGCCGTCGTCACGGGTCTGTCGGAAAAAAATTCCAGAAGTTTCAAATGTACACAAAAATTAGCCCATACAGGGGTTAGCACGCAGGCCCTCAGCGAGCCAGCGAGCACACAGGGCGTAGGTCACGAAAGGTCGTTGGTTAAAGTGTGTAAAGGGGCACCTAGTGAACGCGTTGTGGTATAATGTGTGTTTATGATGTGTATTAATGTTAGACTAGCAAAGAAAACAAATATAAATATTCTAATTAGGCTTCAGAAATTGCGCGGAATGAAAAGGCGGGCGCGTCATTGTACTGGAACAAATGGTGTGTATGAGTATGAGTACTTGTGGCCTAGTATGTCGTTCTGTGTAACCTAGATAGGTATTGGGGTGTGGTAATCGGTAATGGTGATTGCTGATTGCTAATCGGTGATGTGATCAGAAATTGATATTGTAATCAATAACCGTCGTCAGTGATGTGATTGTAGATTGGCAGTCGATCTGACATGAGACAGAAAAGTAATAGAAAGTTGATGGTGAAACACATGCTAAATGAACTCTAAGCACGTCAACGTCTGAGAAACATGCCTATGGAAGACTGATTCCTCTGGAGTATGCGCGACCGCTCTGCCGAATCTCTTAAACCCCCTCTCTCTGTAAACTTTTCTAATGCGATGGAATTTAGGCTGTCATCCTGCAAAAACCAGCCGGTTTCTCTATAACGAAATTCTCTGATTGGTTGAGAGGATCGCGACGTCATCAGCGCTGCCAAATTTTAAAATCTAAGGACTAGACAATTCGACTACATCCCATTATATTGTCATATAGAATTATACAAACCCAACCTACTCTTCCATCTCGAACCACCAACTAATACACGCTAATCAACATTAATCACCGACTAATCTACATTAATAAGCCGATTGATCCCCACTAACTCACCTTAATTCATAAACTTTTCCCTACTAACCCAACTTAACCCAATTTCTTGTGTGGGCCTACTTCCAGATTTTGGGGTCGCTTGGAATATTTGAGAGTGGGCCAAATTCCAAATGCTATCGCATTTTCTTTAAGAAATTGCTATGGCAGCCCAAGTTTCTCAGGCATGGCAGTAACTCAATGACTGTAACGAAATTTTTCCGCTATTTTGAAATGTAATGCATTATTTTTTAGTCTCGTAATTTAGGACTACAGTATTATACATTGGAATGCTCCAAAGTCATTCTTTACATTTAGCAGTAAAAGCAAATTACTTTCTAAATTACCATCCTTAAAACAGAGAGTTTTAGTCTTGGCAAAGCGTTGCCAGACTGATGATCCGAAGGTAGCAACATGACTCAAACGTTTTTAGGGCGTACAGGTATAGACCGCTTACAGACAGCACTTCGCTCTGTCTACGATAGGTGGCGCCACTAGGACGGCCGCCATTTCTAGCCTTTGGAGCCGTCGTTTTACAGCACTAATGCGCAGTGCAAACCGTTGCTGCTCAGCTTGCGTACGGATGTTAAGTCACTCTTAAACAGTCTCCCTGTGCTACGGGTGTCATGGGTACTGTTGAATTAATGTGTAGAGCTAATGTCCCTGTGGTCTACTGATGAATAACAGACGACGCATACGCGGCATTTCGTAGCACAAGCTGCCGTTTTTCGAGGAGCTTTTTTTGCCAGTATGCTGCTTTGCGGGAAACCAACACTTTGATGGGTTGTGCTATTTTAGACCTTTGCGATAAATTAGTCCTGGGCGCCGCCACAGTGCTCACTGTGCTATGGCATGCATTTGGCGCTAGCATGGTGGAAGTGGCAGCTGTACCGGTTTTCGAAAGCTGTTTTGACGATTCCCTCACCGGATGCAGTTGTACAAGGAAGTACTGTCAAGGAAAAAAATCGCCAAGGACGCATCATCGGGAACTGAAGATGATAGCTCTGTGATTAGCCGCGGGCTGGAGACTATACTTGTGGAGGTGAAAGTGGGACTCGCGTGCTGGGATGTGGGCTAGTGATAGCAGGCGATCGCTAACGAACATGGCAGCTATTATCCGAAATCGCTTGTCGCGTGTGTATATTTCAGCTTATTCTGGCTGGGTACATCTGCGGGTGTTGAACTACGGAGCAGTTTGCAGCCTCAGCAACAGATCGCAGTTGGACGTCGTTGAGCTTCTGAAGCGGCATTTGTGCAACGTTCACAGTCTTTTTTTGAAAGCCAGAACAATAACGGAGGATTAAGGATTATCTGAGTAATCATCGTGCGTTCACAGCCGCGCGCCCACGCTCGATTGTGAGTTTCGTGCACAGTGCCGAGCTGTGACCATTCTTAATTGAACAAATATACATCCTTTCGGCAAAAATATCGAGCGCTGGACTTTCAGACAATGCTCCGCTCTAAATCTGTGCACTTTGAAAATGAGTTATGCGGTCCACAAAGAGTGTTAGAGGGTGAATTGATTGAAAGAAATAAGAACGCGCAGAGCGCGCTGCCCGCGGGTTGTTGACACATTCGAGTCAATACGGGCTGTCTGAAGGAGACGAGTAAATATGATAGTTGAACCATTTTGCCAGAACCAGCACATAGTATGCGTGCTCACACGAGGTTTTTGTGCCGTCAGACAGCTCGTTATCCACAGCGTGAGCCGGAAAAGAGTCTTGCAGTCGGGCGCCAGCGCGTCGCAACCATCGAGTCTAGAAGGCCGGCGATGGCGGAATGGTCATGTGACCAAATATGGTGGCGCCCACGCTCTCGCATCGTGAGGCGTTCGCGTGCAGTAAATGATTTTCTTTGAAAAGAAAATTGGAACAATTAGTTGGGAATCTAAACTGCGACCCTTGGGTTAGGAGTCAGATTAGCTACCCCCCGGTCACGTAGGACACGTGCAGACGGGTTGGATAAAGCCGGGCTTTATATGTAGCTCGTGAAGTATTTCACATAATATGGAAACTTTGTTCACGACTGCGCAGGCAAGAAGAGTCGATGCTGGGACCCATCAACGCTGTCGAGTCATACCCTTGAAGGCGTGGCTTAAGTGTACCCCGTCTTTTTGTAGATTTCTGATGCTGCGTGCCGCTGCGAAAGAGGAGGCCGTGCGCAAGAAGGGCGCGATCCACCGCCGCGTGCCGAGACAGCCCCCATTTTTTAAGAGCGTTAGCTGTTAGTACTCACGTTTGTCCAAGGACGCGTCTATCATCGTCTTGCTTCCTCTCTCCCTCTCACTTGGTTCTTTGATGAATCATTAAAGTTGTTACCTCCCTACCTATCTGAAATTAAGGTCACATTGAACAAAACAGTAACCACGTGACCACACTATATCACATAGCAACAGTGGGCGCCTAGCGCCTCAGTTGATTCCTGTACTTTTGCGATCCGTTATAGGTGTATGCCCAGAGTAGCGGCCATCAAAGTGGGAGCCCCCCGAGGACCAACATATGCATAAAATTTGGGGGCCACCCGCTTGACGCAGAATATTCTAAGTGGTGTCAAATGACTTACTTGGCTTGTTCCCGAGGATAAAACTGCTAATTGAGATGAAGCCAGAAGTAGTGTGCGGGATTCGCGACGACGACCTTTCCGCCGCCAAACCGTGCATTCCGAGAACCTTCTGACGCGCGTTACGGCCGAACCGTTTGACGCATGGGGTTCCGGATGGTGCCAAAAGATTCGTCGTGTTGTGACACACACGTTTATGAAATTTATTAACTGATAGAACAAGGAAATATACTGAATATAGCGAAGGCGGCTGTAGATCGCAACAGTAGTGCGAAATCCATGAGGTAGTTGGCGCTGCTTGTCTCTCAGAAGGGATGTTTCCGTAAAGAAAACATCCGCGGATGTTTGGAGTTGGTTTTCTCCGCGCTTGCTGAGCACACCGATGTAAATACTTGAAGCTCCCGTATCTAACGCTCTGAAGTCGAACACTGAGGCAGTGTTGGCGGAGAATTTTTTATTCCACATACTGTCCTCGTACACCTTTCTCCTCGCGGTCAGCCTCATGCTGCGCTCATCGCGCGATGTTTCTCTCTGACCAACGCACATATCGCGACTAGTTACTAGCCTGAGTACCAGTGTCCAGTCCCGACCGCGGCGGCCGCGTTTCGATGTAAGCGAAACTTATAAGGCACCCGTGTGCTGTTCGCTGTATAATCCAGCCTGCCGTCCGCAACATTTCGAATCGCAGTTTTTGAATTGCTAAAGACATGTTTAGCCTCGGTGGAGGTGAGAAAAGTAGAGCGGAGGGTGGAGCAGTAATGCGCAAGAATTAGTAGAGTAATTATGGGAAAACACTCCATCGTTGTGTTTGATCAATGGTAGTTTAAACATGCACCGATAAGGAGGCCACGAGTGATCAATTCTGCCCGTTCGGTCTTGGTGTTTTTGTTAGCAGGGAGAAAAATAGAAATTTTGCTGTTGTGCGCCATCTGCATCAGGTCTCGCACAACCCGAGAAGGACTGGAAAGCACGCGGGCGTGGACGCTTTTTCGGCGCCTAAGCGGCTGTCTACTCTTGTTTATAATGTTAATCTCTACAAACAAAGAACCACGCTGGTGCTTGAAAATGCATGGTGATCGTTTTGTTCCTTGGCACGAAGTGCTAGTCTACTCTTCGCTGCTATTATGTAGTGAGACCTGCATTAGCGGCACAAGTCGATGTTTCAATGAAAGATTAAACGTCCAACTCAGGTCAGGTAGGAAAGCACAGCAGGGGCTGAAATATTTGATTGCATCGTGACATGCAAAAACCATGACAAGTGAAATAATTGGAGCACATAAAATAACGCGACTCGTTAACTTAGGAAAGAACTCAAGCCCATGTGATAGCAATTTTTGATAGGCGAATGCATCATCATCCCCCCCCCCCCCCCCCCCGTAGCGCATGTCCAAAACGAAAAAAAAAACTTACCTTTACTGTGAATAATGGCACGTGCCGCTTGTCAAAGTACCGAGGCATGACCCGTGTGCATTGTTTTTCCAATTTTTCCTCCGGTGGGGCATTTGTATCGGCTGCCCAAACGATAAAAATTTAAGTAGCGAGTCAGCGCTGTGTTGTGTCCTTCTCACTGTGTCCTGTGAATTGGGCTAATGCTATGAAATGGAGTGATTTCAGTTCGTCGGCACAAATCAGTCGCGCAGTTGGAGCCACTTATGATAGTGCATTGATTGTGTGTAAGTTTCTTTATTCGAACCCCTCCTAGTCGGAAATATTCGTCAACGAGTAATAGTGACTGTTGCTGACTGTGGCTAGGCACTAGTAGAGAAAGGAAAAGAAATGCCTCCATGGGGATATACAGAACTCAATTTAATTTTGAACGGTTTTGGTTAGGAACCCGCTTCCAAGGGTTTGTTTCTTGGCGTGCAGACGAGGGAAATAGCCAGGATGGATGTTGTATTGGCTTTTACTTATAACAGCTGTTCTCGAGTCAACACTTTCAAGTCTGCTGTTTCCTCTCCAGGATTGTACACAGCGTAATCATATTATGAGCCTGTCCGCTGACGACTGTATTTTGCCAGGAAGGGGCCTGAACAGCTTGACGGGAAACAAACAAGAAACATTTTGGTTCTGGCGATGAACCTGGCTAGCGATTATTGAAAGCATAGATGGATGTTTTTTTATTTCGTGTAGACTTGTAGTAGAGCTCTCTTTTATAATTTGAACTATCTCAAAACATCGATTTCTGCAGCACTTAAAGCTTTATTTCCGGAACCCCGAACTCTAGAAGAATTATTTTTGCCCATTCATTCAAATAGAGGCCGGGGCGTCTACTGCAGCGCAATTGTGGAAAGTCATTGACAGAACAAGCTTCTTCCAGAACATGTGTGTTACTCACCTGCCCCTAGAAATTTACGCTGTCCAATAAATACTCTATTAAATTAAAATTGATTCTATAAACTACAATTATTCTAAGCGAAAAGCAAATTGACAGCTAAATAGAATGTTACTTATGTGACAACATTAACAAAATCCAGAAAGCATGGTGTCCCAAACCTCGGCTAAAACGCATGTCAGGTATCGGGCCTAACTTGCCCCCTTAAATGTTATGCATTTAAACCTTCAGTGGCTCCGAAAATGGTTATAAACTTTGAATTTTTAATTTTTCTGTCACCTCCGTCTGCTCTTCCACGCCGTTCACGCTGCCGTTTATGCTTCCTGTATTTTCGCGCACGTACTTGAAAGCTCAGCGCTTCCCTAGGAATCTTTGCTACAGCAGTCTAAGCGGCACTGTTGATGGCAATGCATGGAAATGGCCATTGCCATCGACAATGTTACACCAACCGCATGTATGCTGACACATGCTATTTTCGTACTTGAGGAAGACAATTATTTTCGTAATGATTTTCGAAACACGTGCCTTAGCGACGCAAGTAACACTTCCTTTATAAGTTTTGATAAGTATTACAGAAACCGCTGCAGCCACATGTGCAGCCAGGGTTGTTGGATTTCTAGGTTGTTTTTTTTTTACTTATGGAAGGACACACCAATGTACGCCTCAATCTGTTTGAGCTGCGTAGCATTGTGCTGCCCTCTATGCGTGTTTGGGAGTACCAAAGCGCTCTGAATCTTTCTTTCGTCACGAGAGGGCAAGGCGAGCGGAAAGCATCGAAACGATTTTTCTGCACATCTTCCGTAGAGGGCGCCAGTGTACGTTTCACTCGGCTGCCAGCTCGATTGCTGCAGTTGCAAAGTACCGCTGCTTGAAAAGACAAAGGAAAAAGACTAGTAATGTCACTTTTACCGAACTGTGCAGGTAGTGAGATTTCCCAAGGCCCCACCCTCTAAGCGGAAAAAAAGCTACAAAATATAATTTGGAGAAGTATTCTAAAATCTTACTGCGTCGATAAGTTCTGGAGGCAACGTTGACGCTGACAGACACCATGATGACGTCATGAGCTGGCAAAAGAACCAGCGTGGCCCTTATCGTATTGTTTCTGGACAACATGATTCGTTCTTCTTCAATGAGCGTCATGATCTGTTAATTCTGTGATAGCTGCCCATCACAGCGTCACAATTTCGCTTTGAGTATGATCCCCAATTATCCAGTCAATTACGTTCTAGGATGTAAATGCATTTGAAGTACTCGATGTTATTTGGTGCATCAAATACGTGCATTAAATACGTGCAATGCCCTCAGTTTACTGCCGCCAATGTTTTCAGCCTTCAGCATACTTTTTTGTTTATACGCCAGAAAAATGAGGCTTCGTGCACTTATTTTGCAGAAACCGCTGCATTATTGTGTGTGCGTCCAGGCGTTTACTTCAGACATAGGCATGCAAGCATAGTTATCCCGATGCTAATCGCATACCAGAGGTCTCAGTACGTTTATATATCTGCGCGAAAGTTTATTTGTTACCTAAAACAGTTTATTATTTAGTATTCTGAACATAGCCGTCCTTGACGCGTTGAAGGCTGACATTTTTTACGACATATTCTGCGGTAACGGGATCAGCCTTTTTTTTTTGCACGTATTGGCACTTTTACAGGTAGATGTATACCTCGTGCAGTAAAAAAGTTCAGGCTGATTGTAGTTAATTACATTTTTGTTTTTCTTGCCAGCTTCGATAAAACTAATTTTCTTAATCTCATTTATTTTTACAGGGAAGGTCCCCACGCCAATAAAAAAATCCAAGAATCTCCTCAAATTAAATTTTAAGATACTTTGTTTCAAACAACACTTATTCCTCTGAATGCATGACAACTGCCGAGTTTCTTTAAAAATTAGGTAGACCATTCGTGATATTGTTTTCACCTCATCCTTTTACGTTCGTCATAAGCGTAATTGCAACCTGTGATATAAATGGCTATACCGGGTTTGTCAACGAAAACTTTCAAAAATTCCTGAAGATACGGAGCTCGAAATACAAGGACAGTGTTTAGGAAAAAAGTGTGAACCGCGGTGGCCGTCAGCTCTTACAAAAAATGTCGGAGTAAGATAGGTAATTTGTTAATTGATTTAATAGTTCACCTTGTAGTTAACTCTAAAAGGAAAAGGATAGTCCTCGCCAAAGGCATGCTGTTATTTCTGAGAGGGGCGAAGCAATGTAATTAATTAGCATGACGTGGTAGAATAGCGCCGTAGAATAGCGGTAGTAGAGTAGCGGTAGAATAGAACTGGGCGCCTTAAACACTGCAACACGTCACCAGGGGACGCTTTGTTCGTGCCGAGCTTCCTAAACATCTCACGCTCTCTGCTAATGTTTTGTGAGGAAAAAAACGGTGCAGAGC
The DNA here is from genome assembly GCA_030143305.2 of Amblyomma americanum. Lineage (NCBI taxonomy): Eukaryota > Metazoa > Arthropoda > Arachnida > Ixodida > Ixodidae > Amblyomma > Amblyomma americanum. Next base: position 40,687 of record JARKHS020032212.1, read on the forward strand.
GTTAGCGAGTAACTTTTGATTCGTTTGAGTAGATTTTACCGCGTCATATTGTCAATGGCTTCACATTCAGCATTGGAGGATATTAATCAGCTACCTAATTATGCTGCTTTTATGGGAGCTGACGTCCGCTGTGGCTGGTAGTTTTTTCCTCTAAAAGATTTCCTTTCAGTGTTGAACTCTCTATATTTAGGAATTTTTGAAAGTGTTCTCTGAAACATACCGTACATTTGCCGCGTTAATATAGTTGCTGACTCGGAAGACGACGAAGCTGGTAGTGACGCGGGCGGAGCGCTCCCGCTAGGCCAGCAGCCATTAAGTTCTTTCATAGCCGTCTGCCGCCATGTAAGGTACCGGTGCGTGGTGCGGGGTATCTTCATCAGCCCGTTCCCGTAGCTTCGCAGCCTGTTGTCTGCCGAGGCATTCTGTGGAGTACTAGTGGTTCGCACCTACCGGCACCAGCCCCAGCTCGAAGACTATGACTGACCCGTTACGGTCAAGTACTGACCCTACGACCACACGAACTACGACGGCACCTCCACCGCTGTCGTTTGGTACATACTTGGGCCTCGGCGATGGCTTCTGGCGGCCTTGCGGCTCTGCAAGTTCCGTGGACTAGGCTTCAGTCTTACAAAAATTTCTTGACTGGTCTATAAACTGTCCATAGACGTCTGTCTATAAAGACAAATCTTTGAGAATAGTCTATAGGCAATGCAAATTCCATATACAGTCTATAGACAATCTATAGACTTATGGCCATCATCATCGTCAGCCTAACTACACCCACTGCCGGACAAAGGCCTCTCCCATGTCTCTCCAATCAATTAGCCATACAATTTTAGTTGGCTTTTGCCTAAGATAGTCTATAGACTATGAATAGAGAAAAAGAAATATCCATAGAAAGTCAATAGTGTTGATATGAGGTCTACAGACTGCCTGTAGACCATGTTTATAAGGGATGCATCCACTCGTCATCCATTTATCTCTTTGATCGTGACGGAAAGCTCTTCAGTTTCTCTCTACAACCATCCAGTCACATCCATCGTAATGTCCGGCATCTCCCCGACTGCGGAAGTCTTGCTAGTTCGTGATCGGGACGATATCTCCGTGGCCCCCGGCTCGTTCAGCGGACTACGAAGACGCCGAATTGGACAGAGACGCGAGTGCTATTTCAGCAACCATTAAAACATCCCGCAGACATCTGTGGCCATGTGTCGTCCTTCTGCTTGCCGCCACGTAGCAATATATTTACAGCGCAAGTAGCTTACTTCGGCGTTTACGTAACATGTTTCAGCAGGTTTCCCGGCCCTTGCTTCCCCAAGAGATGTGCTCCTCTGTTAGCCAGTTCATGAAAGGCAGCGTCGACTTTTGTTGAACTAAATGTCATCATGGCGACCCGTCATGTCATGTCTCTGAGGAGCCTTAATAAGGCATTTTCGTAAGGTTCCCATGGGCACGTGGCAACTGGTTTTTCGGTTCGCTGGCCGTACTCTAGCAATTTCAGGCTGTGACAAAATCTTCAGCCATTTATTTAACTCGGTCTATGGAGGATTGCTCATACGGTGGCTCACAATTTTTTTCATTTCTTTCCCTCATTCGTTTTATCATTTTATTCCACATAGCTGAGGAATTTTGGCTGGATAAGAAGGCATAAAACTTAGTTGTTGGTGGTTCTCTTGAGCCTAATGCAGTACAGGCGTATGTGTGATCAATCACGCTTCCGCAGCGGAGAACGCCCACCTTTGCGAGCAAAAACTTATTGCTACTAATGAAAGTCCTCTCCACTTCCTTGTCGAAACTTCTGATAATGTTGATGCTGAAGACTAATAATCCTGGCTTCAGTCATTCGACCCTCCCTTCTGATAAAGGTGCTGATGAGAGCCCCACCCACTGTTTTGATCAAAGTAAAAATTCCTCTTATGGCTTTCTGGATATGTTGGATGTTTGTCCGGCCGCAGAAAACGCGTTTATTGCAGATACAAGTGAATCACTTTGCGGTAAAGTTCTTCAAATGCAAGCTCTTCATATCTACGCCAAAAATGACTCCATGATCATAGTTTTAAGTGAATAGCAATGTAGCCTAGCCTCTGAGATCCGCACCTACACAGGAAAAAAAATTGTGTCGGCGCACCACTGTTGACTGCCAAGTTGGTCGGTGTCGACAATGCATGTATTTCATGTTTAGCGTCTTTGCCACTAGAAAGGAGTAATCTATCGATACAGGCCGACTTGGATTTGTCCACTGTGTCCCGTTAATACATGCCAAAATAGAGGACACCAGTGGAAGAGAGGAAGGCTTTAGCGCTATCTCCTCCCGTGCGCGGAGAAGATGACAGCATTTTATTTCGCATGCATGCACGCGCGCACACAAGCACACAATGCCCTCCCTCCCTCCCTCCCTCCCTCCCTCCCTCCCTCCCTCCCTCCCTCCCTCCCTCCCTCTCAAGCATTCGAGCAGTACTTGCACTCGAGTGGCACTTGCATTTACCCCCGACTGCCCATGCTTGAAAATCCTCAGCACCAACCGAAACCGGGGGTCTGACATCCAATGCCGCCTTCAACTTGCACCATCGAGTTTGACTGTTAGAAGCCAACAAAAAGCTTTTCAAATTTTGAGTTTAGGCAGTATGCCTGGGACTAAAGCATAGCGCACGAGGTCAAGCCTCCGAAAATCCTGTTAAATAAAGCGTGCGTACTAACACCTCTGTTGCATGGACAGCTGCGCTGAGAACTGACTCGACAGCGTCGGGCACCTTTGGACAAGCGTGCTTTCCAAACGCGATTAAGTGTGTCCCTTGGCCACCAGTCCAGCTAATTACATAATGACGCTGCGTTGCTCCACCCGGGCTTCTGCATAGGTTGTTGATTCTAGCTATATGAAAAAAGGTGAACTCAAAAGGTGAACCCAAAAAATGCACACGTGAAAAAAGGTGAACTCAAAAAAAGGCGATGTTCACAAAGACATTTGGACGGCCAGCCAGTAGCGTTTTTTTTTTGGAATGGGGCTCATTGATGGGATTGAAGAAACATTTATTGCGCTTTAAAAAAATTCTTTTGGTTGTCAGCGGTTGTCGGCCAGTTCTTTGGTCATCCATCGATCCGGGTCGGTTCAAGGAGTGGTCGTTTGCCTTTAAGCCAAGGCTCCATTAGCCTTTGCTGACTTTTGAGCACGCTACACCACGTCTATATGGTCCTCGGATCACCAACAGCAAGAACGGAATGCGAGAGGAAGACACGTTGAAACTGGTGAGACACTTGGTGGTAAGCAGAGTCACATACAGCTCACCACACTAGTGTCTGAACCAGGCTGAAGAACTACAGAGACAATCTTGCGTAAAGCACACAAGACGGCGCTCAAGCTACCACAGAACACGTCAACTGAGAAGTTTCTGGCCCTAGGGATCCAGAAAACCTTCGGAGAGTTCAGGGAGGCAGAGCTCGGCTCGCAAAAAACACGGATTGATGCAGACAGCGACTGGACGAGTGCTCTTAAAGAGACTCCGCTACAGAACAGGTGTGGGGATCACTAAAATATATTTTGATCTATCAGCTGAGAGCAGTGGTGAATGGGGATACTTTCGGCGCATATTCTTTTGAGCACATCATAAATTCTAGGGGTTTCGTTTCCGGCGACGCCTTTCCGGACGGGTGCGACGCCATTACAGAAAGATAATCCACGTGGGAATAAATTTTAAAGCGCGAAATTTTCTCAGCGATCAATTTTTTTGGTCTTGTGAAGGGTCAGATGGTTAATGAGTGCCACAGATGCTTGCTTCGATTTTTATGCGCCCATGTACAGGAGGAAAACAAATAAGGCGTTATCTAAACAACCCACTCTGCTTAGCGTGCACTGTGCGCCGCTGATTGGTCACATCTTACGGATGTCCAACCTCTTTAACTCTTTATCTGCGACCATCTACGCCGAGTTGGAGTGTGCCTCAGGGAGACAACATTTCACGTTTCGGACCTGCAATCAGTGACTACACAGGCCCGTAATTCTGCTGTCACTATAGCTAAGCATTACAGACCACTTTGTGCTCTTCCGTCACGTCAGCGTAATGACCACCTCTTGACGATAAGGAATACGGCCGCCCACGCCAGGAAACTTTTGTCGGGTCGGTAAAAGGCTTGTCTCGCACGCAACCATGCACACTTATAGCTCATCTTTTAAGAGAACACGGTACACAATTTAACTACAGTGGCGTCAGGAGCGCGCATCAAAGTTGCCCCTTCCTGAATTATTGTACGTTTAAGAGTGGGGATGTGAATTCCGCCTGTTAAACATGATGTGACTCCTGAATGAGCAAAGCGCAGGCTGATTCCACCCAGGAAAGGATAACAGGCGCCTTAAAAGGGTTTGTTTTCAGACGTTGTCGTTCGCTGTCTCAGTGGAGAGTACACTAAGCTATGAAATTAAGGATTGCATCAAGTGCTCTTTCTACCGACCCGTGAAGATGATTCCGACTAGGAGCTAAGAAGTAAACCAGTAGTGTCCATTTTGCAAAGTTCAGTTACCGCAAGCAAACTGCGCTAGCTGCTACGGAGTTCTCTGCTTTGGGAACCTATTCTTATATTTATTATTCTTTTATTCCCGATGGTTTGCAGCTGTTGTCACACTGCTTATAAGGCTACAGTGATGAACATCGAAGTACGAGGTCCTGCTTAGTTTTTCTCATCCCCATACGCCGCAGCGTTACGCACCGAACTTCCGAAACAATATTCATAAACAAAAGCTTCTGAATTAAGAGTAAACAGAGAGAGCAGCAGGAGTGCACTGATTCTGACACCTGCTGCGACTAAAATATTTTGTCAAGATTAGTTTTTTCCTTCCCACAGCCTGTGTCGGGGACAAAGCATCGTAACTTGCGTCATGCAAGCGATGTTGAATTCTTATCAAGTTTTTAGCTTATTTGGTACCTGAGAACTTCGTTAAAATACGCGGAGAGAGTCGCAGAACAGTCATGTAGACAAAACCGTTAGCTTTACTGGTACTACGCGTAGCGAGGGTTCAGAGGCACAAGTTGATAAATAATTCTAGACACAAGTAATAGGAGGAAAGCCTTGGGTTTATGTAGGAGATAACGCTAAGGAAAGAACAATGGCATGTACGTAGGGCCAACGAAAATACACTGCAATCGTTGGTGACCATGCTCCAATTTGCCCTGCACTTACGTGGTAAGCAATTTTCCCCTCTCGTGGACAGCCACGCGACGCGTCTAGGGACCAGTGAGGTACGGCTGTTTTGTAAGAGGTATTTCCCGATCTCGTGGTGACGAATGCCTTTGCTTTGTCCCAATGGTGGCGACCTACAATGAGCTGTTATGTAAGCGAGATAGCTCGTTTCCTCCCATTCTTCATGATAATTGTCTCAGTCCCAAAGCTATTGTCCACGTGCTTGACAAATGGTGCAGTCCCTTGGCATTGCGTCATGGTAAAGAACGGTCAGGGTAAAGAAGCGTTAGAACATCGCCGTACATAAAATATAAGCGGTTTTTTTCGCCGTTATCACCCTCGTTGATTGATTAATATTCTGATTGATTTTTTTTGCTGAGTAGCCCTAATTGATGTTCACCGGCATTAATTAAAGCGATTCAGCGAAATAATCAATCAGTTTCCAAGTAAGCTGGCACAACCCGACTGGAATAAGCCTCTAAAGGGTCCGACTGCGTGATTTCTTGAGCACACCTGATCACTCATTTGCGGCAAATGGCACAATTACAGGTTAGCAGATAGTCGTACGTTTCGCACCGCTATCGAAATGGAATATAATTTCAGAACGCGCTTGAATTATCTGATGTGTGTACAGTTAGTTCTTTAGATAACTGCGAAGCGAACTTGGCGCGTCAAGGCAACGAAGCTACAAGCGACTGCTCTTTTTCTAGCTCCGGTAGATGCATTTGAAGTCCTGCTTTAAAAAGTCAGTTCTCTTTCTTCTTTAGATAGAAAATGAGGCTTAACATAAAGACATTGTTTAAAACATGCTGCCTAAGTTCTCTGAAATGAAATGAACCCTTGAAACATTTCTGCTCATCCTAAGGCCTGAGCGCTATGTGGGGACGTTGGGACAAGGACAGGAAGATGGGATAGGCGATACCCGCGGAACTTATAGTGGTTCTTACGCTAAGACTGCAGTGCAAACGTGCATTTGAGGTGAGACAACAATGGGCGCGACAAGGCGCGCTATCATTGGAGTGGTGTGCTATAGAGATGTTGAGATGCGTCGTAACTCATGTGTTTTACTTTACGCCAGCCCTCTGAATCCAGTGGATCCCCTTCCTTCCCTCCCAGAACACGTCCCTGAAATTCATAACACGTCAGTACTCATACCCATAAATTCTGGACAAAATCATTTTTGAGCGGGAAACCATTTATGAATGCAGATTTTCATGCAATGTAAGATTAAGATTTCATTATAGCAATCAGTATATCCGCAGATCACCCGACGGCAGTCGGATTTTTTTTCTATTCACGTTTTTGCTATCGTCAAAGGTGTTCCCCTTTGGTTTTCTATGGCAGTCTTAACTGTTCGATGCGATCAATGGAACCACTGTAAAATAAAGATTTTGCTACATATCACAGTAATCGATCATTACCTTCACTGTTTCCATAACAGTGTCTTACAATTTTTCAATATTCAAAACTATTGCCCGAGAAAGCTGGACTTGGATCAAGTGAAATCTGCAAAGTAGAATGCAGTAAAGGGGGACTTCGTGCGCAGAATTATCACCTGAGCTTAAACAGTTTCTTCCTGGAAAACATATGGTCGTTACAAGATGTAAAAGAAAATGACGCCGATGCAAAGCCACCAGTTTATTTTCACTGGCCGTGAACATTTATTTACAGTCAAACAAAAGAGCCGCATACAGGGTCTTCGAAGACTGGCGATCGGTTAAAACGCCATCGATTAGATCGCTGAACAAGCATGGCTAATAACGCGCCAGGCGGTAAGCACCGAAATCCAACACTTTCAACAATAAACAGGAGGTAAACCTTTCATGCACACTGCACAATCTAAATTCGTGTCATTTTGAGAGTCGCGATTTGGCGAAATCAATGTCTGTTGAGTTTCTCTCAGCTGGGTTTTCACTACGTTTTGTTTCTTTTTCGGGGAAAAGTGCGTACGTCTTGGGGCCTGTTTTCATAATTTCTTGCGAAGTGTACTTCTAGGTGCCACGGTCATTGCAAGAAGATTGACCAATCAATATTTACAGTAATACACACACGTATGTCCTACCTCGGCCACATGTTTTCACTAATATCCTTTTCTATTATGGTGTCTTGGGATCGTGGTGAAACTTTCATTTTGTAGTATTGTTATTTCTGGCCTTCCAGGCAGAAGCATTTTCTTATTAGCATTCTACACTCAAGGTCCTTGGTGTGCCGCCGACAACAAGATTTATTTCGATAAATTCTGTTGTTGCACGTTATGCTCATGCTTCCGTTGTAATCGATGTATATGGTTCTGAGCAGATCGCAAAAAACAAACACACACTGATTCTTTCTTTCAGAAGTTCTAAGTGAGGTTGGCTTAGTCTCGTTTATGCTTCGAGACATATGTCATAGATATGAATGTTGGTAGCTAAAAAGCAAATGGAAAGATAAGTTTACTACTGCACTTCGTATGGAACATAGTCGCTTGAGTTGCGATTAAAATACCAGATATACGTTTATCAGAGCTTTAACTCGCTCTCTGAACAGTGCTCACTATCAAAACTGAGCATAACTTCTGTTTTACAGCTCATTATTCGGAAATCACGTGCCCATATTTATAAAGCACGTTCCCTAGACGAGAAGTAAAACGAATTTACTGAAAAATGTGTCGTTACAAGCCTGCGGAAATATATCTGCCTTGATAGAACCGAGTGAAGGTATTTTACTAAGAACCTTTCGTTTCTGCATTTCCCGACGCAGAAATAGGCTGCGACACTCTGAGCATTTGCCTTGCTGGCGCGTTTGGTGACTCTCTCGCACTGTCGTTCATGTTTCGTCGCCCTTGACGCTCGCGGATTATTGATTCGCCCGCCCTTCATCATCGTGCACACGGCGCTAGGGGCACTCTGCATATATACTGACACGTGGCAACGCGAGACTCGCGATTGTATCATACTCGACCACGCCGATCGCTCTATAGCATTTGGAACAAAGGGATCATGCAGTGAGGCAGAAGAGACCGCAAAATGAGAGGCAACGTTTCGCACGAGTGGGAACTCAGAGCAAGAACAAGAAGAGGGGAGACGTCTGCACAGGTTCTCAGGCCCAACGAGGCTTGTTTACGGTGGTCCGAGCTCAAGGTATGCCTCTCGAGTTCCCTTCGTTAGTTCATCCTATTAACGTTATTTTTTTATTATCTTTTGCAACACCTTCTTCGGGCAACACAGTTAGGCTTACCAGGCTTAGGCAGGCCTAACGAGGCCCGCCGGCCGACGCATTACTCGCGAAGGGGAGGAGCCCCGGAAGAGAGGTGAGGATTGAGTGATAGAGGGAGCGGATCTCAGGCAGGATGGTAGAGGGAGTTCATACAACGATCGAGGTGTCGGGCGGTTCGCCGTGATTTCTTTTTTTTTCTTGTTTTTCTTCCCGTGGCCCTCGTGATTGGCGGGTAGCAGGTCTGGGCGCGGCATTCGTGGGGCAGAAGGCAGGGAAGTCGGTTCACTGAAGGGCGTGTGAATCCCCTCTGCGCTTTAGTCGGAGCTCCTCTTCCAGCGCTCGGCCGCGTCGGCATCGCCGCCGTAGATGCCGCGCTTGCCCAGGCCGAAGTTGTACCTGCGCTTCATGAAGTCTTCCAGCTTGGACTTCTTGTCCCGCTTGCCGAGCCCGAAGCTGAAGCGGTGCCGCTCTCGCTTCTCCTGGTCGAAGGGCGCGTACTCGCGCTCGTGTGCGCCCCTGCGCTTGCCCAGGCCGAAGCCGTAGCGCAGGGGCTCGCGGGGGCCGCGCTTCTCCAGGTAGCCCCTGGATGCCTCGGCGGCCGCCATCGCCTCGTCGTCCTCGTCCTCGTCGATGTCCGCCTCGACGGGCGACTCGTCGGCCATCATGAGCAGGGGAGACCGCTTGCCCAGGCCGAAGCCGTACAGCGGTGCGGCGGCGGCGCGCTTGTCGCTCGCGTGGTGCTGGAGGGGAATGACGCCCGCGCCGCCAGCGCCGACGCCGGGGCCCATGGCTGCCTCGTCGGCACTGCACCGCTCGCCGGCTCCGAGCACCAGGAGGAGCCACAGGGCCAGGCTGGCCGCCAGGGCGGGTCTCACAGGCTGCGACGCGCTGCTGACGGTCCTCCTGCGAGATACGGCAGAACGCGCTGGTCAAGCACCGCCACATTCAAAGTCAAATGAAGATCTATTACAGCGAAAGCTTTACTAGGCTCCGTCTGCAAGGTCGTGTCCGCAGCAGTTGTGAGGAACTTAGAAGAGGTAGCGCCAAACGAATGGTTGGAATGGAAAGAGCATGATGTGAGGATGCTGCGCTAAAAAAAAACATATGTCGATAGTGTGATTAGCTAATAATTAGAGCCAAAAATGTACAAAAAGTGGGCGGAGCCAAGGCAACTTGTGGCGCCAAGTTTGAAACACCGGAAGTGTGGGCGGAGCCAACGGGTGGCGCCAAAATTGAAAACGAAGCGTGGCGCCAAGTTTGAAAACTCAAAATGGGCAATTCATGAAACTCGATTAAGTAAGACAATTGTGTTAATTGGTCAATTGGATGAATTTACAACAGTGCTTAATCGAGCAAATGTGAGGAGAAGGGACAAGTGAAGCAAAGAGGGGCAAAGAGAAACGAGGAGGCGTCAATGCTTTCGCATTCCTCCAATGCGGGTTACCACAGTAACCTCAAACGTTTTTTTTTTGCATCTCCAGAACGTTTTTGCTATTTTTATTTATACATACTATCAATCCTATACGGACCGAGATAGGAGTGGTGTGCGCATATCACATTATGGTAAACACACATTAGTACGATAAAACTCAGTGATTTCAGGTAATAAATTATGCCACTTCTATGCACTACTGTTTCAAATATGTTGAAAGAATGGTGAAAAACTTCGCACACGCTTGTGCGTTGACAATTTGGTTTGGAAGACTATTCCTGTCAGATGTCGCGGCAGGAAGGAACGACCATTTGAAGCAGTCTCAAAAAATCTGTCTAGCTGGACGTGTTCAGCACGTTTATTAATACTTACAGGCATCTTTGATTCATTCGTGTAGTGTTCTTTCTTCAACTGGACTAATGTTCTATTTATAGAGCAATGAAACTGAATATACTCGGTCATTTAGGCTGCAAGGCTAGTATCCTATTCAGTTGAGACAAAGGCATTTAGGCAGCCACATAATGAATGTGCTGCTCAATGTTTCATCAAGTTATAAACAAGCACAAGACAAGACACGAGACGACCAATGCATCATAACTTGACATAATAAAAAATTCTTTACAGGAAAGCTTAGAAATTTCTTCCCAGTGTTAATTTTGTTGGCCTTGTTATGCAAATCTAAATTCCAGCAAATACTGGTAATTTCTCACCGTATACATTGTAGTACGTTGTAAACATACTTTGTTGTAATTTATAAAGTTAAAATCACTGTGAGCAGCATGTCATACAGCATGTCCTATGGTGTGCACGAAAGCGCTAGACAAACCAAAGCGCAAAACACCTGACGCTGGTATTTGGGCGACAGTTGCCACATGCAGGGCACGAAAAGTGCGCGGACATTCCACTTACGCGTCGGGACCTTCGCGTCCTAAACTCCCTTGTGTGTAATAAAGTTTCCGCCACCACCAAGCAACAGAGCGCTTCTGACAGCGACCAGTAACAAACGTTAATATATATATATATATATATATATATATATATATATATTTAGCATACCCCTAAAGGCCTTCCTTTGAGGTTATTACATGAGGGGGGGGGGGGTTCAGTGTAAAAACATGAAACATGTACAAGGAAAATCATTAGCAAGCAAAGCAACAATAAACAGGCTAGGTATAACGTGGAAAAAAATTAAGCACCAGAGAGTAAATAAAAAAGCCGGCGATAAAACCAATATAATAAAAGTATAGATTTAAAGAAAAAATTAGACATAATGGAAATGAAAAATACTACAGTGTACGTATTAGGCACAAAACTAAGAAGTAATCGCAGAAGTACAGCAACTGAGGAAAAAATTATTAAAAATTCAGAACATTTCGAACATTTCAAATGCCAACGCCGCTGCGGATGAGAGCAAGAAATGTGGATGTGTTAGATTCAATGGCTACGTGCGCTGGTAAATTGTGCCACTCTATGATAGGGCGTAGTATGAATGGCTTCGCAAATGCAGATATGACACGCCATGCGTTTAACTTAGTGCGGATGGTCGAGGCGCGGAAAGAAGGTTGATGGTGATTGGAAAAAATCGTGGTAAAGCGAAGGATGGTGATATAATTTATGCAAAAGTGCTAGTCGTGTTAGTTTATGGTGGTAAGAGAAGTCCTCTAATTGGGCGCGATTTTTAAAGGCAGTGACGCTAAATTTATGATGAAAGCTGCAATCTCTGCGGCTCACATGGATAGGTGTGGTATAGCGCTCCTCATTCACCATATTAATCGGCGTCTCATTAAGGGCAGGCAGCAACAATGCTTATAGCGCGGCAGCACAAACGAAGAACTACATTCATTACAATTAAACGCGACAAATTTATCAGAACGAAATACGTGAACAGTGTTATGTGTTACGCTGCGTAAAACAAGTTCGGAAGCATAGTGCTTACGCATGATCGCAGGGCGTGAAATATAGCTAATTTCAAATGTAGCTCGCTTCGTTTTTAAAGACGAGCTAATAGAAACAGTTACAGTGAATTTTCATACCACACACGCAGCCAGATAAACCAGGATCTTTTTCTGGCTTCCAGAGCTCGACAGTTTTCACTCTCATAATGAAGCTCGAGAAAATGATTTGATCACTCAGCTTCGGTCATGCCTTGAAAATCTTTTGCTTTACCACGGCGCACGCGTTACAGGCAGAAGAAAAAAATCTGCATCTCATTTAAATCTAAACTTGCCTACATTTTATTCGCAGTAACTGTAAGGATATCAAAATCCCTGTAATCAAAAAATTGCGTGCGCATATAGTAAATATGCGCAGTAGGAAGCTTCTCCAAATTGCTAGCGATATTAGGCACATAACACTCATAAACAAAGCTTCGAGTGTATTCTACTGCTCTTATATGACACACACAAAAAAAGAAAGAGGACTTGGCGTGCTCTTTACTGAGCGACGCGATTTTAAACCAGTAAATAAAAAGACAGAAAATGCTCCCACAAATGTCGAAAGTGTGATTGCGCTACTCTGAAAACTTAAGCGCGTAAGAGAGCGTGAATTGTTGGAGCACATGGCTATGCCTAATAGGGCTTCAGCTTTCTTATCACGTTTCCTCTTCGCACAGGGGCTTTCTCGCAATGCACGTGGCGACCGGCGGTTCCTTTCAGTGATGCGCGGAAAAATGCCCTTGCGCCATGGGACCCCTTCTAATGAATAAGCTGCCCGATAAGTATAGGTTTGCGCGCAATGCGCGAAACGCTGTATCATTCATTTTCCGGAGCGGTGGACGAGTACAAAAGTGCGGATGCTTAAGTTTCTAGAGCGGCCGCGAGAGGCGTATAACCGCTTTGCGTGGGTATTGTAATTTCGAGCGAGGTTCCAAGAGTTAAGAAAGTGCAGTGAACCACCACGTTACGCTGGCTCAGATAAAATAAGAATGAAAAGATAGGAATTGATGGAGCAAGACATTCCACGGTAGCGCAAAAAATACTATCTTTGGGTGCTTCTGGTATCTCTGTTATTTGCTGAGGTAAAAAGGAACTGCTTACAGGGCCGAGAGTGAATGGTTCGTGAAGGTTCATTCGTATGCGGCGATACGAGCTGCACCCGTTCATCAACGCTGGTTTTGGGGCGACCTCCGAGCTCTGGAGTACGACCATTTGGCGAGTTCGTCTAGCCTCTCTCCATATGCAATTGGCCATCTGTTTTCCGCGCCGCCTGGGCTACCCGTAGTGAACGCCCCGTTTCTTCCAGGGGTGCCGCGGCATCCATCAGAAGGTGAACTCAAAATGCTTATGCCAAGGAAATATGGCAAGTTATGGATATGCAGCCTCTAAGATGTTCTCCTAGGGGGCGCCATGTCTTCATTTTGTGATGTTCTTAAATATGTGACAATTCACATTCGAGTTCGTAGTCCTCGTTACGCCTTGTTATCACGCAAGAGGCTCGAAATTGAAGTTAAATAAAATTCATATTTGAGAATTCGAGCCCATTGTTTCAAGGAAAGGCATATAGGGATGATGCAGATCGCCCCGAAGATCGATTACTAATGCGAGCGGTGCATAGTTCAACAATAATGATGGCAAATGCTTCTGCACATTGCGATAGAAACAGAAATATCCTACAGGAACACGGTACGAAGCCAACCAAAGTTCCACCAAATTTTATGCACGAACAATCATTCAGGCATCCAATATTCCAACGAAGTCGTTGCTTACAAATTCTTATTTTTATTTACTTTTTTATTCGCCGTGGTGGCTCTGTGGTTATGGCACTCGGCTGCTGACCCAAAAGACGCGGGTTCGATCCCGGCCGTGACGGTCGAATTTCGATGGAGGCGAAATTCTAGAGCCCCGTGTACTGTGCGATGTCCGTGCACGTTAAAGAACCCCAGGTGGGCGAAATTTCCAGAGCCCTTCACTACGGTGTCCCTCATAGCCTGAGTCTCTTTATGACGTTAATTCATAATGGAGACAAGTTTCGCAGCATGAATAAAACGCACACAGAAGACAAGGAACAAACAAGACAGGACTGTGGTGCTCTTGTTTGTTCCTTGTCTTTTGTGTGCGTTTTATTCATACTGCGAAACTTGTCTCCATTATGAATAGCAACCAACTAGCCCAAACCACCGTGTTACCGTGACGTTAAACCGCCATAAACCATAAACCATAAACCATAAACGAATTCATATTTTAACAATGCAACGTGGCACCATAGAAAATAAGCGTGAAACATTGCTGTTGAGGTTGCCTTTCTGGTTGTTGCTATTTTGAGGTTTAATGAAGTGATTTGAATGGTAATTTAGTGTGGTACGCAAGAAACAGTGGAGCCCCTCACGGCCAAAAGATCATCGTTAGAGAGACAAGAATCTCTTCGGCTGTTAATTGTTCTACGTTTGTTCATCAGAAAAAGAAACTTCGCTTCACAAACGTGGCCTATGGCCTCGCCGTGTAGCTGAGCGGGGTGTCTCACGTGCCCTGAACCTGAGATTTCAGAAGGGTGGTTCAGGCGCATAGAGAATGTGAACTCGACTCTACGCATGGTGCTCTGTGCATACGCGCCACTCCCAGCCGACATGAGGAGCCATGATACGTTGATATCCTTGCGTGCTGGATTGCTTCTCTAATACAGTCGAAATACGTGGCACTTTTTGTACTTGGTGACCCGTGCATTTGTAAGCAACGCCGTAGTGTGGTCCGCATTTATCCGCGCTGGTAAGTTTATTGAGAGTAAAGGTATATTTGCATTATTAATATATTTTGCCATATTAAGTGGCATGCATTCCGTAGTTGCACGGAAAGAAGGCAATATGGGCTTATAGAAGTCTAGGATAAGCTTTTTCTGGAAACTACGCGAAGAGCGTCAACTGGAAAGATGAACTTCGCCCGGACCATTAAAGATGGCTCATTTTGTAAAGGGGCAGGTGTATTAAGTGCTCGAAACAAATTTCGATCTCAATGGGCGTTACCATAACAAAGTCTGTGGAAGTGATACCAGCTCCTAGAATCCACTGGCTGGTGGGAAACGTTTATTGGCCAATGCTGTAGAGCGCCGGAGCTGGCGTTGCGGCCTAAAGAATGCCTTGAACATCTGGAACCCCTTAGTTAGAACTCGTTTTCTTGTATGGAAATGCGAACTATACTCAGTGTTTACCGAAAATTCACTGCATATTTAGCGACCTCGAATACAATAATTTTATACAATATGGCGCAGATAAGAGCTGCTGCTACATACAGAAGAACGCTTACGGTTGTGGTGTTGTGCAGTTTTTTTTTGTTTTGGGGAAAACTCATGTTGTACGTTGCAACAAGCGTCATTGTGATGGCTTGTTTACAATTTTCAGCATATCTGCGCCTCTGTCCGGGAATCAAGGTGACTAATCAAGAAACGTCAAGATTAATGGCCTGCCCTCCAGAAACCAATAGCTTTTTCCGTCGCCGCAGAGTGAGTATCAAGTGGTCGATTTGGGCACCGTGCGCTTCTCCAAGCGCCAGCGTGAATTTTCTTCCCTCTTGAAACGTCGCTCGCATTCCCCAGGGTGGCTCATGTTTTTACCACCCCGTCTTCCACTGAACGCTTTTCGCAATATATGGGTGCCTCCGTATAAGGCATCTGTTTTGATCATTCGGGTAAGGAGACGGCCCTATGTGTTTTGCTAGGCGACAACATTGAGAGCGCAGACGCCTATCGGCAGTAGCAATGTGTTCAATACGCGTACAAGAGCTAGTTCGCTGCTTGCTGGAGGTGTCTTTGTTGGAGCATTTCAAAAGGAAAACAAGTTTCATCCTTCTAGTGTGAGACCCGAGAATAAGGATACAAACATTCCAGAATTCGCAAGGCGACGGTTGGCAACGTCGCCCATTTGCGTATCGAGTTTTGGGGCACCCATAACCGGTGAATCGGAGGGCGAAATTGCGTTCTCGGCACGCGTGCGAGAAATTTTGCACCCGCTGTAGTCTTATTTAGGCGGGTTTTGTATTCTTTAAGACTGCTGGGTGTTCACCCGCGGGCAATTAAAATTTGTACCTTTAGGATCAATACAGAACAAAAAAAAATTGTGTATGTGGCGTTAGTTGAGTAATGACACTTTTATCGTGAAGTACGCGCACGGAGAAAAAGAAATCTGACCGTTACAGGCATTTGCTCATGGCCTATTAAGACAATCAGTGGGTATATCAATAAGCTGAGAACCTGAGAACCAAATGTGGTGATTGTGTCGAATTATTTATGGATTGAGAGAACAAATTTCTTGAGCAACTGGGGTTGCACTTTTTTTTTTCACCGACTTTTTAATGAGACAGGAATGCTACAAAATACTGTGGCCAATTATGAAACAACAGCGCGAATAAGAACAGGGACGAAAGTGAGAACGACACAACGAGCGCTCGTTGTTTCGTCTTCACTTTCGTCCCCGTCCTTATTCAATCTGTTGTTTCTTAATGGACCGATACCAGCTCGTGCAACTCGTTCTTCTTCTACCGCTGTCACTTTTTGTTGCTTCGACCACAAACGGGTTTGATTGTAGCGCCACATGCATTATTCTTGCCGGAAAAGTTCTTATTCTTTGTTGAACTTAATTTAAGACAGAATCAATTACGCAATACAAGTACATGCTATAACCTGCGTCCTGTCGTTCCTTCCTGCATATGTGCTCTTCTTCGGCGTAAATAATGTTTTATGAAGACTACGTCGTTTGAAAAATTTTCAATAAACCCGGTTTCTGTGACTCAGTTTAGGATACGCTTGCCACTTCTTTTTTGATCTCATAGCCTGAGTTGCTTTGGGACGTTAAACCCCCATAAACCATAAACCAAATTAATATTTGGCAGTTAAAGCGTTTTGCCATAGAATCGCACGGCAAAAAGCCAGGAGAACCTGTGTTTTCGAATCAGTAAGCGGAATACAGCACGAGACATTGTTTGGAGACTTTTTGTATGGAAAGAAAGCGCCGAAGTGGGATTTGTTTTTTAGTGAAATTGTTTCCGAGATCATAGCTTTCTCGGGTATTGCTGCTTTCTCGCCGGCTTTTTATTTGGAAATACTGCAAAATTAACATCAACAAGCAAGCGGAATTAACTCATGAAAAATTATTTGCGGATACCGAACTAAGAATGAGATAAAATTTATTCTCATCGGTTATTGTTTTCAGCTCCTTTTATTTCAAATATACATTGCCTTTAGTGCAATGGCTTTTTTTTTTATTAACGCATCGCTTTTTTTTGAACTTCTGTTCTTCTCAAGCTGGTGATTAGAAGCGCCGGATGAACCTAGTGATTTCGTAGGCAAGAAAATACAAAGAATTTAAATTATGAAACCCACATAAAGGCATCCACGTGCAAGTACATTCAAGGTTACTGTAGAGAAAGGCATTTCATTGCTGTATATTGTTTGACGACGATTTAAGGTGCTGCTGGCACGAAGCGCTCCTAGATAATAAAAGAAAACGCCTACCAAGCCGGCCATCCCGCCGTCAAAGCAAACACGCTCTTGCTTGACCTCGACTGAAGAACGTAATTAGCAAGAACAAAAACAAAAAAGAAAGGCCCACCGCCAAGAAGCTTGCGGTTCCCCGAAAACAGTCCCAGCAGGTCAGCAGCGCCGTTACGAGATCACGCGCAAACCGCAGACCACCGTGAGACTGCGCGGCTGTTGCATAATGAACCATTAGCGAGAAGACCACAGCGGTCGCGAATTGCTGTCGTTTTGCAAGCGACATTCAAGCCTTATGACGCAGCTGTCATTGACACCCGAAATGCCCATATCAACGAGGCAGCCATCTGGCTCCTACTTATGACCTTCAGTTCCACTAAACGCCGTGTCCATCCTATTTCTTAGTTCACGGGCGCTTATCTGAGAGCAAAGAGAATCGCATGTCTCTAGTCTGGCCCCATAGCGGGCAAATTTTTTCTGCGCCTTGTTTTTCCAGTGCGCTGGGAAAGCCCTGTGCTAACTTCGTCGTTCCTTATCTACGGCACTGGCGTATAACTGTTAGCCATTCCTGAAATTCAGGAGAAAGGTTCGTTTCAATTTCGCCGTCGCTCAAATGTATGCGAATGCAACGCAGACAGCACATGAACTAATCTCCGTTTCATTTTTTTCTGGCGGGAGTTCTCTTGTTTCAACTTGCGATGTGCTTTCAGAGGCATGGGAGCGTGCTGTTTTAGGAACAGTTTTGTTTCTGGTAGATAGACTTAGGTAAGCAAAAAATCTACAAAGCAGAAATTAGTCCCTGAAATTAATTGTTGATCTTTGTGCTTCATTGCACTATCGAGTAACATTCCTCTTGGGCGGAATTTAAAACGATTGTTCTTTTTTTTACAACTCGCAGTATGTTAAAATTGTAAGTCGTGTTCTTTCTTGCCTTTAAGTGTATATGTAACATCAGTGTGTATGGACACCTTTGATTACCCACATAAATGAAAGAACAGCCATTGTTTCGAAATAGCACTTTATAGGGTAAATCCATTTAACAATTATCTCAGTACAAGCCTATTTTCTCTAGCTTAACCAATATTGTATCCAACTTTTTTCACTTTCTTTATTAAAGCTTTTAGGGAGCAGCGGAAACTTCTCCAAATGAGTGAATATTGAATGAGGCAAACAACGGATTGGAGAAATTTCACCGATTGTCTCCGGCTTCTGCGCGCATGTAATTTCTTAAATGAGTCTAATATCTTTGCCGTTCACTGTCCAGTCTACAGTGTTCTGCCATCCCCACTCACAGGCCTTGAATTCTTTTGGATGGACAGCAGTAACTTTCGGTTTATCAGAACACTTTGAGTGGTTTTTCTGGTGGTATTTTTTTTCGTTGTTCATGGAGCCTTGTACAACGACGTGCCGGATCGTACGACGCACATGCTGTTATTGTGCAGCAGACATGAGCTGTGTGCCCTCACGTGTAAAATGTAAGTAATTGAGTTTATGAAAAGACAACTTTGTATCAGGCAGGTTTCGTTGTTGGGAGAAAAAATAAAAGGCACTTATCAGAAGAAGCAGACACATGAAAATTCCAGTCACATCACATGACTACCTAGGTGCTAGTAAAAAATATATTTCAATTGCCTAAATTCCACTTGGACACTCTGGAAAACTTGAGAAAATCGGTCATAGGCTCCGTTTATGCACATATATTTTGACGGTCAGTGAATTTTCGGTCATTCCCAAATTCAAACGCTTGAGTGTGCAAGACGTGGTTGCAGGGAAAATGTGGACAAAAAAATTTAGCCTGTATTAATATATTACCGAGCTGAAATCAAAAATAGAGTACTTTCGCATGAAAGCGGTGTTGTTATAAGCTAGCATAGTTCAAAAGAAGAAATGCAGGTGTCGCCACTTGGGCCGTTTTCGCAACCGAACTGTGTTAGGTCCGCACAATATTCCTCTCGCGGATCTCAGAGGCTAGGCAACACTTTAAAACGAAGATCACGGAGTCCTTTTCACTATAGACGTCCCACGTTTGAACCAAGAGGCTAGAAAAAAATTTAAATCCTATTATACCGGCAGTAAATGCGCCTTTTTCTGCCGGGAAAATATCAAGACAATTAAAAATAGCCAAAAAATTGTTTTGTACCAAGAACGAAAATTCGATAGCATTCTCTTCACAGTCCATTCAAGTTGATTGTTTTTAGGGCACTGCAGAGACCAGAAGAAGGTGGCATGGGTAAGGTACGTAACAGAGGCGCTTTAGTGATATCATTAGCTAAAATCAAGCAGAGAAAATTGATAATACCAAGAACTGATGACTGATATTTCGTTACATTAGTGGGGAGTTCCAAAGGAAGGGAAACGTTACAGGGTATGACATGGAGTCATGTTCAGTCAGGCGAAGTCATCAGTTTAAGTAATTAGGGGGATTAAATGGGCTGCTGCTGGCACTGGACGTTGTTAATTTGGGATAAAGAGGGGAATTCCTCATCTTGCAGTGGACGCAGCAGAGCTCACGATGACGATTGCGAAGATAGACATTTTCAATTCTATGGAGTCATTTTTACTGCTTCAGTATAAAAGTCTTCGTTCACCAAAAGACAACGGTGTAAAAAGCCTCTGGTGACACCGCTGGCGCACACAGAGGAAATCGTATCGAACAAGACTATGAGTAGAATTGTGGTTAGATTATCTCAGTAATGGTTTCCTCTAGAAGTGATGTGATGCAGCCAATAAGCAATTATTTTTTCGCTAAATATTGTTGGCTGCATTCATTATACGGCTAGAGTTGCGATAGGCTGCCTTTGCACGTTTGAGTGAACGAAACAAAAACGTCCTGGAGTTATGTGGCTCCAAATTGGTGCGCTGGCAATTTATATTTCCGGATAGCTTTGATAGCCATAATAAATCTGAAATAGCGCATTATTACTGCATTCCTGATAACTTGATGTTATAGGGCTGGAAGTATGAAGTCTAGACTGATATTTTCACCAATATCTTTTTTGACAGTGCTTTGTAACCATTCAATGCTAAACACTGCAACGTGTCTCGCAAAGTTTTGTAAGACCGATAGAAACGATAATACAAGAAGATAGTAATCTAGGCTGCCTCTAAGAATTCACAGCCTACGAGCGCTTGAATCATGTAGAACTTCCAAGCAAAAATTTCTGTTTCATAGAAAGCGCTGATGTGCACGGTATTGCTGGCAGACGTATGGAAGTGCGCATTTTATAAAATACTGTGGAGTTCGAAACATTTCTTATGATTTTTCTTTCAATAGCATAAAGCAGATGTTTGGATAACAGCGCATTATGGATACGATATGTACCTTTATTTTCTTGCATTGCCGCTTTAATTTCGCGACCCGTTCTAATAAGGAGACCATGGGAAGACATGGATACTTAATCAAAAATAACATTTAGTTAGTTCAGTAGCTGTGTTTTCAACATTTGCCAGCAATCTCCGTAATAAGGTTTCCTTCAGCGTAGTGTTTACCACTTCCTTTCCATTCCTATTGACGCGAGAATGAGCCGCCAGCTCTGCTCAAGATTGCCAACGTCTTCTCTCAGACACGTAAAGAAAAAATTACAGATCCTAAGGCAAAGGTTCTTTGTTTTTATTCGCCACGAGCTAGACGCTCTGCTACGACAATAAAATGGTGCCTGTCGTAAACTTGGCTCCGCAAGGAGCTAAGCCTAACTTCTCTGCCAGGAACGTCCCTCCAAGTTTGAGTCTGCATAGGTGCTCCTTATTCCGAACTCACTATCGCTAAATCCTATTTGCATAGAGCGAATTTGAATTTGGCGTTGAACTTGACTACCACTTGTACGGACTCCCTTGGAAGGCCTCTTTACTGAGACTTTTATGTCTTCGTTTCACGAAAGAATGTGCGCTGAGCCACTGCTTGATGCTCACTTCAGAACTTGAGCATTGAGATGCGCCTTCATTTCCGCCTCGAAAGTTTTTTGCGGAATCCTATAGATAAGAAATTATAATAGCGAAAACCATCCGATCATCCCAAGAGAAGCAGAAAGTGTAGTGACTCTTTTACACGTCATGCGCTAGGAGAAAGAGAAAATAGACTGTCATGCAAAAAGGATGGCGTCTCACATAGACAATATACGCAGGCACGTTCGGTAATTTATACATAGTGTTTCACCTAAGATTTTACATAATTTTTAAAAATACCATGTTTGAGTTAGAAGAGCGCTTTTATTCGACTTAGCATTGTCAGCGGTGCGGTACACGAGAATACAGCAACGACGTGCTAACTAGCAGGCTGGTTAACTATTATTGAATAGACAACTTTTCAACTAGTATTGTTAGGCTCCCTAATTATTGACAGGCGTGCAGCCCAGCATAATTAGTATCCATATCAGTGTTTAGAATTTCGAAAACGCAGTTACCCTCGGCGCTGTGGCCCAACAAATTATGCAACATCGCCCCAAAATACATGCGCTTTCGAGAAGCTTGCAGGCAAAGCAACCTCTCCAGCGCACGTAACTCTTCGCAATAGCCAAAATTTGTTGGGCCAGAGCTGAGCGTAACCGCAGTTTGGAAATCCTAAATGCTGGTATGGATATTAATTATTGTGGACTACACGCCTCTCAATATTTAGGGAGCCTACCAATAATATTTACAAAAGTTAACTATACAGTATTGGTTAATTAGCCTGCTAGTTAACACGTCTTGTCTGTACTTACATCGCTGAGAATGCTATGCCTTTTCCTCTCCGTATGTGAATAACCATTTTACTTCGACCGTTTTGTTCTACTTGGCGCATGAGGACCTTAGCTGTCTATGTTCCATTAAACCTAACACAACACAACTTCGACTGTTTTGTTAAAAATAGCGCAGTCCCAGTTTGAAAGTACTTCTGAACTGCATTCGCATTACGAGAAAACCCGTGACTTGGAATGCAGACAGCCGAATTAGAGTTTATACGATAAGAACAAGAAGATTACTTATGCGACGAAATCGTGACGTTCGGTATTTACTCTCCACATGAGCGTCAGCCAGATGTGGAAACTCTATTTACAAAACTGAACTGAGGAGATTAGGGGTGCCATCATAGCTCGAGTCGAAACTAAGGGCATTTTTGCTCTTTCAAAACATTGTTTCAGGCTTCTTTTACCTGCGAAATAGATCTGACACATATCTGTTCACGCCCTCAGCATCTTCCCACGTAGAACTCCCAGTAATGCTGTCAGTAGCTTAAGGGTTATCGTTATCGCTGAAAACTGTTATTTTTTTTTTTACAATCTCAAGAACACATAAAGCTAGAGTATTTGTAATATATAACGAACAGTGTTAAACGATAGACTGTGAAACATCGGCGAAGCGAATCCAAAAGCTGACACAGTGTCTACTTGCACTGCGTACTTGCTCGCCAGAAATTTTACTTTGGAACCTTCCGCCTGACTACACACCAGCAGAAAAATGTTTATTTAGCAGCCCCTGGACGTGTTTCGGAACAGCTTGAAGCATATGCACTAAACTGTTTTGGGCAGTTGTCAGCAATGATGTTTCAAATTACACCTCCATATTTTATCGGCAGCTGCCGACTTCAGTTCATGAGATAAATTTTCTGTTTTTTATTCTGTTTTCTTTTATCACATTCATGCTTTGTCGTGACTCAAGCTGAAGGTTGCACGTAAAATGAAATGCCATTTTGAATAAATTTGTATTTTCAGTCACCGTTAACAGTATTGTCTGTGTTGTCTCTTCCTGTACCTATGCGGCACTTGGTGCCCCTTGTTGTCTTCGTACTTTCTATGGCGATATGTGAGCGCCAGCAAAGAGTACACCTCATTGCTCCTGGCATCAAGGCGGGACTTTTGCATACAACTCTGATTATTTTTTTCGTTTTTTTCGATTTTTTTTTTACGAAATAAACCTGGTGCTACAAGAGAGATCATGTGGCGGCCTTTCTTCATGCCTACGGAGCAAGTGAGTTAGCATCAAGTGAACTCTAGCCTTCAAACTGTATGCCATATGGAGCAATTTTGAAACGTTAGTACAACGAATCTTTGAAAAAGTCGATATAAGCGTCACACTAAGGGAACATAGATTTTAATAGCTAGCATCTTTGGACTTGGGATATGATTGCCTTTTACCAGTGATACCTTTGCATGCTAGGCTAATAAAATTGCCGTACAAACTGTTTCTAAATGTACTATTCCGCGGCCACAGACACCTTCACATTTTTTCCGCGTGTACTGACGTCTGAATCCTTCATGTTTGTAAAGCACGTTGTACAGTAAGCCAGCGAGTATACAAAACAAGTCGAGAATCTCTGCTCAAAGATGAAATTAACGTTGCCATCTCAATGCACGTGTGTCAACAGCATTGATTATGGAGTTACTTTTTTTTTAATCAGAGGATCTAACAGTGTCAGCAAACTTCTAAAAAGTGCTCGCTTGAAATTTATCTATTGTAGGGGCGCACAAGGTCAAAGAAGAATACTGCAGAAAAGATTTGCTGAAAACGCAGTTTTTTTCCTGTACTGACCAGGAATTAAATAGGCCAGATCGTTATGTGGCTGATGTCGTGCCAAATGAATATGTTGCCTGTTTGTTGAAATCATTATGGCTTATTCTCATTGTTCTATTTTGTCACATTTACCTCTACTAAATTTTTATCGCTCTCCGACTCCCCTCTTTCTATTTGTAATGACATAAACTGAATCTGTGGGTACGCTGATAAATAAATACTTCGCTTTCAGAAAGCAGCGATTAATAAGAATACCCTTTATTTAAGGATTTGATGTCATCCCGGAGCCGTCACACCTTGGATTCCTAGTTAGTTTTGGGCTCTTTCGGAACGTAGCGGGGATAAGGTAAATACTGTTTGGTTGAGCACGCAAGTTTTTCTGACAACTCCAAGTTTGAAATACAACCGAAAACTCGTCCAGGACAAGCGCGCGCCTCTACAGGCGCCAAGAAAGAATTTTCCATTCTCTGCAGTGGTCAGCAATAGCAACAGGCAAGAAAGAACTGGTATAGAGGTCGCCAAAAAGAAAATAATGCGAGGTACTGGGGACAATTTTCGTTCTCTGACCGCTCCTCGTGCTTCCTCTGATCTCGGAAAAAAAGGAATCTGAGAACGCACTTTCGGTCGCTTCTGCCACGGACAGTTTGCTTAGCGCGACAACACTCCACGCCTCTGGAAATTCGAGCTTGTCCAGCGGCTCGAGCGGATGCGCCGATCTCGACCAGCAGCGGACGAGGCCCGTTTCTATGGCGATGCAGCTCGTATGCCCCGGAGCGAGTCGCCAACGCGGACGTCAGCGGCCGTTGTTAGCGCGACTGTCCAACGCACTTCCGTCGCCTCCCGCGTGTCCTCCTTTGATGCCGCGGTGCCAAGTTTCCAACTGGCCGCCGATTACCCGATGCCCCGCTGCTTGCTGTCCTGTTTGATCACGGATACTTCCAGCACAGAGAACCGTTGTTACTTCGTCTTTATTTATGAATTCTATTCGTCACTTTTTTCAGAGTCATTTCCCAGCATGCAGTTATGTTGCTCTCGCGATATTTTGAGCTCCAGCTGCAGGAATAAGAGAAAGTTAGAGGCTCCGGGGGGATGCCTGAAGCTGCTAGTGTGGCTACAAATGTCGCAATACACTCGAAATGAAAAAAGACTAGTAGATAGGTTAAATTTGTTCTTCGCAACTATGTTTCTGGACTGTCCGTCCGATGTCTTGTGAGGAATTATGATAAGTCTGCACACCACAGTCGTCCAGTGTGAGCGGCGTTCCGCTATTGAGACTAACGTTGCGGATCTAACTTAGCCTTATAGTGGCCGTATTGTGAAGGGGGCGAAAACCAAGACCACTTGCGTAATCACTCTTTTGTGCTCTTGGAAAGACTTCGTTGGTTCTTAATTCCGCTACAAGTGCATGCCCAATCGCTTATGCCTTCGGAAGGCAATACTTTGTTAATAATTTTTATTATTACTGAGTTACAA
Source organism: Amblyomma americanum (assembly GCA_030143305.2). Classification (NCBI taxonomy): domain Eukaryota; kingdom Metazoa; phylum Arthropoda; class Arachnida; order Ixodida; family Ixodidae; genus Amblyomma; species Amblyomma americanum. Next base: position 65,858 of record JARKHS020032212.1, read on the forward strand.
TCTCGAACTCTGATGTACCAGTAATCGTGCTGTTGCCAGTCAAGTGGGGCATTTACGTGAAGCATGTTTCTCTAATTTCACGAATACGCCCATTTGGAGAGGCGTGCCTTTAATAGGAACATACGCCCACAAGCGTTCTCATCATTATCGTCAGTCCGCATACCACGGTAGAAGAAAGGCTACCCAATCGATCTCCGATAGCCCTGTCTCGCGCCATCCGTTGTCGTCATTTCCCCCAAACTTGACTCCTAATCTTATCTGCCGATGCCTTAAGCACTGTCTCCTCTTGCTATGATTCCTATCCCTTGAGATCCACTGCGTTACAATAGGGGACCATCGGTTATCTGCTCTCAATATTAAATGCATAACTTATATCCGTATCCTCCTCTTGATTTGCTCAATATCTTGCTCTTAAATTGGACTAGATTTATAATTTAAGCTGCTCTATTTTTTCCTCGGCGCCACGTATTCAGTTTCCCTTTTCGGTAAGCTAGTCACAGTAGAATCTGTTCACGGTATCTAATTTGGTCTCAAGCTTCCGAAGGGAACCACATGTATCTCGCCTTGCGCGCCTTGGAGATGGTTTCAATTTTTGCGACGTCTCAGGGTAATCGCGAATATTTAGCTGTGTGTTTTAGTGCCAGTTTATTGCAGTCATTACGGAAATCCTGGAATTTGGGGCCAGCCAACAAAAAAAAAATATGCAAGCAGTACTACTGCACTTGAGCCGAAGGAAAAAAAACGCAGCATTACAAATTGCTGGGATCCGGCACTGAAATACAGCGAAGGCATAGAAATTTGAATAAAGTCGCAAAAAAGTTTACGAAAAAATATGTTTCGAGTACATGCTTTTGGAGCAGCAGTTTCACTTATATAAAGGTGTGTTTTTCAGGACGCAGTAAAGAACGTTTGTTCAGTTGCGCAACCACTAGAAATGCAAGCTACTAGGCTTAAAGCTGTGTTCATCAAGGCCTCGAGATGTGCTTTACTGTTTAAAACAGCTGAATGCCAGGAATGAGAAATGTCCGAGATTTTCTCCGGCTAAGTTATGCTGTAAAGCCCTCAAGTAGCTGCGCTAAAGACCACCTAAAAGCTGAAAATTTTGCTACTTACGCCACAAAGCAAATAAGAGCCATCCACGTAAGATAGCGCTTAGATCACTCCTAAAGAAATAATTTTCAGACTCGGTTGTTCTAAACAAGCATTCAATAGGAAGTTTTGCGCCAGAAGGGACACGTTCAGGAACATCGATTCAAATAGTGAACAAATTTCTAGTTCATTACTGGCTTTCCTGTTGATAACAAAAAGAAAAACAAATGTAAGCCTATGATTTTCATGGTGGTGGAATTCTCTTTGCCTTTTCTGCTGGCTGAAAGCAAAAAGAAGGTAAGTATAGAAAGACTCGTGCTGAATATCCTAATAAAATGTTAGCACTCTTTCGCTGCATAGAGTTCTGTGTCTTGTCTTAGTAACGCCAAATACTGAGAGCAATTTGAGATGTAGTATAGTTATGACAACCTGCCAAAGAAGGGTTGGGGCGAAGTAGATTGAAGAACAAAATTGACAGCCAAGCACACCCGTCCCGTGAGATCTAAAAGGTACGTTAACGCACAATTAAAGCTTAATGTAAACACTTTTTACAGGCCGGGCAACTGCACAAGCCTGAGGAAAACGCATACATCAGGCTGCATTTCTGAGATTTGTAAAGCCTTCAAGTAGCTCCTAGGTAGCCAGTCCTATTCATTCTATTAGCTTATGCGAAATACATAACGAGGAGAATAGACCCGCACGACTCATTGGTTATGATAAGAGGACTAACATGACCAATGTTTCATAATATTCGCCAATAAAAGCGCCATGAACGGTGGGCTAGAAGGCGCCTAATCATAGCGCGTCAACCCGTCTCCAAATGTGTATGCATGTGCGCGAGATTTGTGTGCGTGTGTTTCGCTGAATCTTTGGTGCCCTCATACGAAGTAGCCTGCCGAGTAGATTACCAGGATGACATATCTCGTGATGATTAAAAAGCGCCTCTTCCTCTTTGTTAATAATAATAATAATAATAATAATAATAATAATAATAATAATAATAATAATAATAATAATAATAATAATAATAATAATAATAATAATAATAATAATAACAATAATAATAATAATAATAATAATAATAGGTTTTTTGGGGAAGGAAATGGCACCGTATCTGTCTCATATATCGGCGGACACCTGAACCGCGCCGTAAGGGATGGAATAAAGGAGGGTGTGAAAGAAAAAAGGAAGAAAGAGGTGCCGTAGTGGAGGGCTCCGGAATAATTTCGACCACCTGGGGATCTTATCGAGCACGAGTTCCTTATATTAGTGCGAAAACCTTTCGCACAAGCTGAAAGGTCGTTTCCAAAATCATCCACCCTATAAACGAGATGAGGTATCAGCAGAACCAAGGATTAAAACTTCAACAAAGTGCATGCGTGATCAAACACAACTGTTCTTCTTTGTTTTCATGAACGTCCTTTGTACGACAATCAATACACGCATTGAAGGGCATGTTTTTAAATCCTGGTTTCTGACGAATATATCCATGTTACCTTATTCGTTCCCGCAACAGCTCTCTGAGACTCCTGTATTTTACTGGTTTCGATCAGTACACGTCGTATCATGCGCGCATTTTTCTTCAATTAAAAAATCCCTGACACCGATTGTCTCCACATACAACCAGCGTGTTCTCTGTTTTGTTGTTGTGATTAGTTCAAACACGATACCAAGGAGAGATAAAGCATTCGTCTCTTAGAAATAACAAGCGCGAAAGCCATCTTCATTAAGCGCACAGAATCTTGTCTCGCAAATTAAAATCGGCGGGCTCATATTCTAACTCTCGAAAGCTCAATACTTTGCAAGTAGGCGGCTGGTGCCGCGAGCCTTCTTTTATCAGCGCTTCTGTATATTTCCCCTTAAAACCAACCCTTATTCTCGGTCACCAAACTCGCCATTAACAGTTGCTGTCTAGGCCTAAGGCACCATAAAGTGAACGAGAAAAAAATGTGCGCCCTTGCGTTGCGACCAGAAGTAGGCGTAATCGCGCGGCAACATTGCGTTGCTCCTTGCGATTCATTTCGACCGCAAAACGGCACAAAGAAAGACATTCCGCACTATGTTCGGAATCAACGCTGGCTCCATTCTCGCCGTATGAGGCGCATTCCTGGAGTTCCGCCTTTCATGCCGGCCCGCGGTCGGCTACTTTCGGAGCTCCGGCGTTCTTCGGAGCACCTTCCGCAGTAATATTCATCCGAATAGTTACAGTTTCTCCCAACTTCGCCTGCTCCTGAATTCGACTAACTTTGGCGAAAACTCAGTGAAATGAATCAGATTCATGCATTATTGTCTTAAGTGTATTATTATTTGCTGTTCTTTACTGTATCCAGGATTTCGCTAGCCGCTTGCGGTATGTGAATGCGTTGATGCTGACTTGTTTCTTCCCTTCCATGTGCTACGCATCTTAGGCATCCGACTTTCGTGGATTAAAATTGTGTCCATTTCTGTAAACATAAAAGTTGCTTAATATTAAAAAGCTTCAAAAAACCTAAAGAAAACAATTTATGGCCGTAACCTTTGCTTCACATAAGCAACATCATGGCGAGGTATGCCAGTCTGTTGCATCATTAAAATTATGCCTAATTTGAAGCATCTATAGCTTCAGCTATATTTATTAGCAAAATCATTTATTGAAGAAAAAGCAAGAATGTAGAGGGTGATTTTTTAACACTTATATTTTATTTTAGAAACTTTGCTGAGCTGGATTTTACAGCATGACGGGCATTATGTACTACATATAAATCAATATTTAAACGATTAAATAACTGAAATTAACTAATTAACTTTTCATTTTTCATTGTAGGGAAAGCTAGTTATATTGCAAAATCGATGGCCGTCGACAACGAAGGTGAGTTGCGTTTTTAAATTTTCTTAATCGGAAATGTAATTCGCAATACGGATGGTCAAAAATACGCACTTGAAAGCTCATTCAGTTCGAGTTCCCTCACTGAAAATTTATAAAATTTGTCTCTCGCACTTCTTTGAGTTGAGTTGAGTGGTTGTAAACTACCGGTGGGATTAGCCTTGCAGTTGCTGCCGGCAATTGCTCCACCGTAGCGACACTTAAATAGAAATCACAGAAACGCTGTCCGCAAAAACCCAAATAGACACTCCTGAGGTCACCATGTGGAGGCCAAATCCGTGTCCTGCAGGTAAAAGTAGAAGAAGGCGAGAAGCATCCCTTCTACTCGACTGGCTCCCGCGCGGGAAAACAATGTCCTGAAGAGAACTGTGAGGAACTCCTGCCTTCTTGAGGGATCCGAATAACACAGCCCGTTCCGCGTTGTACAAAGTACAGCACAAGAGGTAATGTTCTATGTCACCACACACACCACACGTTGGACACAATGGTGACAACGCTAGGCCAGTCTTATACATCCACGCCGGCGTACGAGCAGAATCCGTGCGAACGCGGTGCAGCAAGGTGGCTTGGTACCTTTTGAGACCCTTGGTCACACATGGCTGATGAGGAGAGCTCCACAAAGAACTGAAGTGGCACAACACCACATCTCTGAACATTTGCTTGACTTCATGAGGGACTCCATGTACTGGAATCCCGGAGAGAGCTGTATGGGCGAGGTGGTCTGCTATCTCGTTGCCTAAGACACCTATGCGCGAGGGCACCCATTGAAAACGTATAGATAAGCCTTTGCTATGGAGATTCTGCACCAAACGTAGGGATCTAAGACTCAAGGCATCAGTGGGGAACCCGTGCTCTAACCTTGAAGGGCAGATTTTGAATCCGTAATTATGACAGTAGGTTGAGGCGTACAACACCGTAGCTTCTTTAGAGCTGCCTCAATGGCAACGCTTTCGGCCATTGTGGAGGACACGACTTTAGTAAAACGAACAGACCAATCATACTTCAAAGACGGAATATGAAAAGCAGCTGCACTAGATCCTCTGACCTTGTCCACAGAGCCGTCTGTAAAAATTTGAAGATGACTGGCATATTCGGTCTCAAGATGTTCCAGTACGAGCGAACGCATTGCCGCTAAAGAGAATTCCGCTTAGCGCGAACGTGGGGAATTGTCAAGGAACAATCGAGGCTCGGAAAGGACCAAGGTGGCTTCGACGTCTTAGGTCGATCTCGAAGGTCGAGACCCAGAGTACGAAGAGTATTTAAAGCCAAGTACGCCCGGGACTCAGATCTCTTTCGAAGGCGCTGTAGAAGCGCTCCTCCCGGCAACAGTCTCTCTGAGGCGGCCAATTTGCAGCAAAAGTCTTTGTGAAGCGGCTAGCCGAAGAGTTTCTATTGAGACTCATACAGTACTGCATTGTTGGAGCAGCCTGCGGAACGCCGAGAGCCCTCCTTAGTCCCATTCTGTGCAAAACCTCAGGGCGTTCCAGCTGCGATATTGAGGGGGAAATTAAAGAAGCTGGTATATTATGCGGCTTGTCACCAGGGCATCGTGAAGCCTGATCATTGAAGCAGGATGGTTTCCCCATTGCTCACTAGCAACTCTACGAAGCACATTGAGACGCGAAGATAGTGAAGCCACAATCGAGTCCACAGCTCGTCGCCACTGTAGACGTGAGTCAATAGTTGACGCCCAAAAAACGTATGTGGTTAACCTGACGAAGGCAAGACTGATCAAGGTCTATGCTCAGCCGCGCATACCGTCGTCCCCTACCTGGAAACAGGACGAAGCCAGATTTTTCCACCGAGAGAGTCAACCCAACACCTTGAAGGTAACTTTTAACTGAAAGCACGGCCTGTCGCGCTAATAGAGCTAAGCGTTTGTGTTGATATCCGGTGTAACCAAAGACAAATGTCGTCTGCATATATCGACATATGGACATGCCTACAATGTTTTTGCACTTTTGCGGGAAGACCAGCCATGACAACATTAAAGAGCATTGGGGACAGGACACTACCCTGCGGTACCCCTCGCGATACCGCCCTTTCGGAGCTCACTGTACTGCCTAACCGCACTCTAAATTTACGATCACTGAGAAATGAGTGAATGAATCGCAGAAGATAGCCCTGTACGCCTATGACTGCAGACTATTCAGTATTGAGCTCTGGAGAACGCTATCATAAGCCTGTGATACGTCTAGGAAAATAGCTAGTGTTGAAAGTCCAAAAGCACTCTGATGTTCAATGTGGCTTATCAAGCCCAGGACGCTATCTTGCGCGCTTAAACCTGTGCGGAATCAGTCATGCATGTTGGTAGTGCCCTTCTATCCTCAAGCCACCAAGACAAACGCTTACTTGCCATCTTCTCCATGAGCTTAGCCACACACGACGTCAGCGATACAGGACGATACGAGGCCGCGTCTGTCATCTCTTTGCTGGCCTTCAGCAGTGGGTCTACACAAGCCACCTTCCATGAAGGGGGAACGTCACCAGACTCCCACACTCGATTGAGATAGGTTAGGAGCATCTTCCGGTGTTCCAGAGGCAGGTTCTGTAACATTTGATTGGTAATGCCGTCAGGACCTGGTGCACAGCGACGCCGCAGGCTGCTGAGCGTTGTCTGTAGTTCTCGAAGTGTGAACGGGGGCGTCTATAACAGACGGAGACGTAGCAGGCAGAGCGCAGGGATGAATGCCTGGTCTGGAATTCACAAATGCATCCGCAAATTCCTCTGCCAAGCACACGAGATGTTTATGCGTGCGCAATGCAAGCGCCTCGAAAGGTTTACTCGGACGAGAGCCACCACTTCGCACTTCTTAGGCATTAACTACACGCGCAGTTTGTGTATTTGGTGATGTAGAGGAAGCTAACTTGATTTCAGCGACGACACCATACGCATGGTTGCTGTTGTTGGTGTGAGGGTAACAACAACAACAAGCATGCCCAGCGACGCTATTTTATAAATAATTAATGCGGGAAAGTCAACTCAAGAGGCTTTCGATTGTGCATTTTTGACGTTCGATATTTCGAACCACATTGCTGATTAAGAAAATTTAAAAAGGACTCACCATCAATATTGGCGACCGTTAATTTCACAACATAACCTTGCCCCTTAATATAAAAAAATATTAACGTTTATTGCTCAATTTAATTAATTGATCCTCTTATCATTGATCTATATGAGGTACATAATGTCCGCTTTGCTGTGCAATCCAGCTCGACGGATCGTACCGACCTATATCTAAACGTTTTCTAAAATAAAAATTACGTAAAAGTTTATAAATGCACCGTGTATTCCTAATTGGCCAACGGTAAATTAACGTCGAAAAAAATGCCCACACACACTATATGAGGTTATGCGTCAAGTACACGTTAACAGTATGGTTTGTACATTTCGCTTCAACATTAATCACCGTCCCACTGTGTCTTGAATTGGACTTCCGCCGTCGCTGCTGTGGAGTTGGAGGCTTCTGGAGAGCGCCGGTGGATGCAGCTTCTGGCGAGTGGAGGTGGGTGGGGGGGGGGGGGGGAAGGGAGGAAGCTCATAGGTTGGAGATGCGTTTTTACCAGTGGGTGCCACGAGGTGCAACCTCCGGAGGATGCTTCCGAAGGTTGTGGGCGGCGGAGACCATCTGCAGGGTTCAGGGGAATGAAGGTTGGGTGGCGGGCGTACGCTTGCAGCTGGGGTATGCTTTTTGTGCGGCTGCCCGATGGTTCACCCATCGGAGGGTGCTACTGGGTGCTGGAAATGAGGTGAGAGTGGCGGTGGGCGGGGGCCTTCTGGAGTGTGAAGAGAGAATGTTTGTGGGTGACCGTGGAAGTTCTGGAAGGTTAAGGCACGTGGAAAGCAGGGGTGGGTGCAGGCTCGTAGATGAGGGATGCAATTTTACCGGTAGGTGCCGGAAAGTCCACCCACAGGTAGGTGCTTCATCCGAACGGCGCTTCCAAAGGGTGGAGGCTTAACGCACACACACGCACACAAACAACGGATTTTGGGAGAAATAGGACTACTGTGATAGCGCAGTAGACATGTAAAAATTGTTGTACCCGTCAATCTCCTGACACTGCAACACACTGTAGAACACCGCCATCACAGCCCAAAGAAAAAACAGCAGTGCTTAACGACATTTTCTCTCATGGATCAGCTTTCTTGAATTACTAGCCGCAGCCATAACTGAGAATCGTAGAGTGTCAGATCAAGCTATGAAGCTTAGTAAATCCGCTGAAATGACGCAGTCGTGGGTTCCGCAAAAGATGAAAAATTGCACGTCATTGGGAGAGACATTTGTCCTGCAATAGGAGGGTGGTATAATTCCTCTGACAGCGATGATAAGCTTCCGGAAATCCCTAGCTGTAAATCTTTGCAGTAATACATGGCTTTGCTCGATAAAGAACTTGATAGAACAATCAATGTTTCTTGTGGCGCTGACAAAATTATATGTCCTGATTTTTATCCATCTTTATGTATGGGACTTCTTCGTTTTCGTTCACTAAATTGTAACGTCCTTGAAGGAATTCCTCTGAGACAAACCGCGTAAACAATAAATTGACACTACTCATTGGTGAAGTTCTCCAGGTGTGTAAGCGGGTTTATTATATCAACAAGCTTCGCAGATGCGATCAAATCATAAAACATTCAGTGGAGCAAAGGGAGGGCCTGGAAAACGCTCGTGAGGCCAAAATAAAGCGACAGAATCAGGTTGCTCGATTTCATGCTCTTATGTAAACTCTAGCGGTTAGGAATGGGTTATACGCTGTGCCGCGAAAATGAACCGCATCTGTCGCAATCGTGCGAATGCATTTTCGTAGATGAGGTAATCGTTAAGAACCCACAGTAGCCTACCACTTTACGACGAACGGAAGTGTCGCGCCCCGCGCATCTTAACTGTGCTATGGCGGGGGTCATTCGATTCAATACTGTCATTGAGACTTTAGTGTTCAGGAAGATGTTATGCGCCACACTGCGTTCATTAACTCAACCCGTCAGAATCATCCGAATGCATTTTCATAGACGAGGAGATCGTTACGGACCTACAGTAACCTGCCACTTTGCGACGGTCCGAGCGTTACACCTCGTACTACTCCATTGCAATATGACGAGGGATTTCGACGTCTCACCCTATTCGATTTATTTCTCTCATGCGAACCCTATAGCGTTCGAGATGAGGTTATGCGCCGCACTTCGTAAGTTGACCGAATATGTCACAGTCAACCGAGTGCATTTTCGTAGACGAGGTAACCGTTGCGGACCAGCAGTAACCTACCACGTCACGATGACCGAAGTGTTAAGCCTCGCACTACTTGACTGCGCTATTCGGGGCTACCGTCTCTCGGATTATTCGATGCGATACTGTCATGTAAAAACGATCGTTCGGGAATTGGGTACGTGCTGGAGTGCGCCTACTGACAGCATCATTCACAATCATCACGCGAATGTATTTTCGTAGAGGAGATAATCGGTTTGGACCCGCGGTAGGCTAACGGTTTAGGATGGACAAGCTGTAACGCCTCACGCCGCTGCATTGCTCTGCGACTGCGGTTACCAACGTCTGATCGCATTAATTTCTCTGATTTTTCTCATTACCATGATAACGCAAGAAAACTGATGCTAACTACTTCCCAGGCATGTTTATCGTTTAAAGAGCCTATTAACCTACCTGTTTAAAAGAGAACAGCGCAAACACGGGGAAAAGATAGGAACGTACAACACAGGTGCTTACAAGCAAAGTTTATTAGAAAGGTGCAAACACATGTTGAGTAGCCTCGAGGCAAGCTGTCAGCTGACTCAGCGTCAAGAGGGGTGTAAAGGGCAGGATAAAATCGATAAATTCTGTAAAAATGCACAAGCGATTATAGTTGATTGGTATTCATGAATTGTCATCAAACGCAGAATAAACGCTGTAGTAATGAGCACGTATGAAAACCCCAGTCCTGTCCTCTGTAGAGCGCAGTCACTTCATTTAAATACCAACAGCTGCTAGAGTGGAGAGGACAGTTTACAAAAAGGCACTTAGACGTTGCAAGCGCAAGCGCCTTATATATACTCCGCCGCTAACGGAGCTAGTTAGACGGTTCCAGGTCATATAACCGAATTGACTGAAACTACTCTGCACATTCAGGGCCCGCGTAAAACATTTCTGTAGTAACAGCTCCTTTGTTCACTAATAACCGCAACATTAAAAATGCACGCACATTTAAAGTCGCCTTTTTCTCGGTACAAGGAGTCTTAAAAACTACTTAGCCGTAGAGGATAAAGGTAGGACTTATTTATTTATTTCTCCTGGTTGGTTTATGGTTTATGGGGGTTTAACGTCCCAAAGCGACTCGGGCTATGAGGGACGCCGTAGTGGAGGGCTCCGGAAATATAGGCCACCTGGGGTTCTTTAACGTGCACTGACATCGCACAGTACACCGGCCCTTAGAATTTCGCCAGCATCGAAATTCGACCGCCGCGGCCGGGATCGAAACCGCGTCGTTCGGACCAGCAGCCGAGCGCAATAAACACTGAGCCACCGTGGCGGCTATGTGTCTCTGCGCACAAGAATGTAAAGAATTGTGGTATATGAGAAGGACGGAGATGTTAGCGTGTGTCATGTCCGGATTGCAACCTTACGCATGAAGAAGGCGTGGAAAGAAGGAAAAGAAGAGAAGGCACGGTAGAAAAGAATATGGTTTCCTATTGGAGGGTACGTGCTGGTCACGAAACCTCGCCTAGCACCCAAGGCGTCATCCGTTTCCGCAGCATCGCAACCAGCGCTGAGAAAACGCGCAGCAGGGGCTGGCGATAGACCGCAGGTGCGTCCACGCTTTCTTGATTTCTAGGAAAGACAAAGAAGCCGGCCCGGCGGTCTCGATCCTGCAATCGCGCATGCCCGCGAGGGGGCACGAAGCGTTTCCAAAACTTTTTTTGTCACGCGAGGCAACGTGGGCAGAGGAAAATAATGCGCCTGCCAGGGCTCCCACTTGTGGTGCCATGCTGCGCTATCTCTCGCCATTATATCGCAGTAGTACGCGATGTTGGACTAGCGTGACCAGTAAACCTTACGCGCGAGGAATATATTCATACGTGTTTTTGTTTTACCGAATATGTCCCCAAGTCTTCACGTCTGGTCATTGTTCCTTCTTGAATGGAACGCCACGGAGTTTTTTGAAATGCCTGCGCTCTGGCAACAATGGGCTCGGGCGCCGGGAATCCGGTGAACTTGAAGTATAAAAAGCTTTTACTACCCTGACAAAGCGAGTAGTTAAGTGAATCACCACACAGTGGAGAAAGTGATGTGACGAAAATATAGGCTACTCTAACGAGGAAAGTAAGGAGAAAAATCAATAGAGTATAAGCTTCTGATGGTGGGAAGAAGCGTATACCTCTTTTAATAAAACAAGAAGAGTGCATCGGCATGTAAAAAGCGGATATCTCTCCTAGTTACTGCTCCTGACGTGTCTGCTTCGGAGCATCGGAACATAATTGTCGGGGAGCTCTAAATGTTTTGTTTTCATTGTTTTGGGACTCGGTGATTAATGACGACGACGCGCATGATGTGCATAGGTGGCTTCACTTCACAGTGCAGCAGAAAATGGATGCTGCCAGTATTAAGTATTTCAATGAATGAATTGTATTCATAACGAAAAATAAAAAAACAACAAATATGTTTGTTTCTTGTTATAAATATTTCACTCAGAAATTTACGAGATGCGTGTGCTCTGAAATTAAGTGACCATCGCGCTGCCTTATTCCTCAGTCACCTTGTAGTAATTTGAATGGATGTAGCATGCATGTACCGTCGTATGTGCCAGCGCCTTTGGCGAAAAACCAGAGCAACTTCACCCAAATAAATCTGTTTTGTTTTTGTTTTGCACACCCGCATCCAGTAAACATTTACTGCCAACTCTAGGTGTTATAAAGAAAAGCAGTCGCACCTTTTCAAGCTAAGTAAATTCTTGGTTACATGATATTAGACCCTGCATAATATCTTGTGCAGTAGACTGATGTTTTCATAATTTCTCTCGCTGCATGGTATCTGAGGATCTTATTTTGCTGCTACTTGCCTATCAACTGCTACTGGGCTTTTCTGCCAGGTGGGACCAAACAGTTGCAATGCAAAAATTTACCCAATCGCCTGAAATCGATCAAGTAAAAAAATATGCGCTTTCTGTGTATTAACTCCATAGACAAAAGCCAAGACAGCTAGTATCCGGATTCAATGGCTGCAACGTCGGCGTTACTTTAACGTCGTCTTTGAAGAAAGATTTCATTCATGAACGCGCATTCGCCATCGAATTAAAGCATTTGTGAAAATTATGCAGTCTGGGAGGCTTGAATCTGGACATGTTGTGTGGGTCGTTATCATCATCAGCGTTATAAATCTATTAAAGTAAGAGGAACGCGCATTGTCCCTCCCCGAAAATTCGGGCTTCTTTGCACTGCTAAAAAAACAATACATTGCATGAAATTAAATTCTTTGGGCTCCTTCACTTTGGCAAAGGCTGTATCGTAACCCCCCTGGAACGTAAAAAGCAGATTAACGTAACTTCGAGTTCGTTTAGCCTATGAGAGCAAAGAAAGAAATGAAAAATCGTAAAGGATGATCCCTCTTTTATTTCTCATGAAGTGTCATCTAGATTGAGCAATGCTCTGGGGAACAAGATAACCAGGCTATTCGTGCACTTTTCGCTTGGAACATTGCTGGCTGCCTTCATCATATGGGCGGTTGCCTGCTTTTAATTTCTGCACTGCTGAGTGCTTAAACAGCAGAAATCTGCTCCTGCAGAGCTTCTTATCCTCTTTCATCGCCTTCTGCGCTCCTGTCTTCCTTCCAGCATACGATTAATCAAAAAGAGGGCAGATTCGATCTTCAGATCCGCCTACAGTTTTTCGTGATAAGCGTTTCACATCGAGGGGACGTGGCTATGTCTTTACAGCGGCTGAAGAAACAGTCCCTGCTTGTGAAGTAAACGGAATATCAAATGTGGCCCACTTCCACGAATTTGCCGACAGCTGTGTTGTTGCGTCATTTTTGGAACGCGATCCATGGGGCTGTATGTTGTACCGCTCTAAGCTCTAGAAACTGTTTCAGTTTCCTTTTCGTTCCCAGTCGTTTTAATATTTATTCTCGTCCCCGTGAGCGCGTACAATTTATACGAGATCGTTGAACAAATCGCATCTTCGCTCGCCAATTGCTGGCACCTGTCGCTGCTGTGCTCGCGCGGTCGAAGGGAGCGGAGCCACCAATAAATGTAGCGTTGGATCGATAGATTTTCAATACCGCAGGAGCGCTTTAATCTCGACGACATTGGAGAAGTTTCGGGGCACCGTAGCGCGCTGTCGCCGTTTCTTCAAAAACACGGACAAAATAACGAAGGGCTTGTTCGACGCATTTTAGTCCGTGAGCTTACGACGTTACTTCCCATTTCTTGCAGAACACCACCCACCCGCCAAACTATATAGCCGGGCTTTCTGTTTGGACTTGCCGAGAAATCCGGATAAATGAGCCGTATCTCGCTAATCTACTGTCAACGCCATGCTGCTTGCTGTGTTTTAACAGGACGTAAAGTAAAGTAAAATGCGATATGAACTCAAGATAAAAAAATGAGGGTACATAGCAAGGCACCATAACGTCTCCCTAACGACAAGTTGGCTGAGCGTTGATCAGCGAAGCATGCGTTTAACCGTGCACATGACTCCATCAAGGCAGGCAAGCCATTTCCTTTAGCTGAGATTTTCGGTGTGCGGCTTCCCTGTGGCGCGGATTAACGCGTCGAATTACGAGGCCTGGACGAAAGTCTCCCAAGAAACGAGCTTCCTTCGGCTGGGCTTAATCTAGATTGGATGCGTGTTCCCTCGCGCTTGCGAGTTTCGAACTACGGTGCCTGATTAGTCGCTGTTCCTTAATTACGTTTGTTTTTGGCGGCCCTGAGTTTTAAAATAAAATATGCTCAAGACCAAGAACGTCATGACGTTAAGTCGAATCAGTGGCTCGCCAGTTATACAAAGCCAGAAAAGTTTGTGTATGCAAGTCTGCCAGCATAGGGCTCACTTCTAAAGTAGGCTTAGCTTTAAAGTAGACATTAGTGTTATGTGTGCATATACGTTGGCCGTAAAACATGGTTATCTGTTTTGTCACACCATTTTTGCTATCCTCGCCTGCCTTGGGTTGAACTGTTCCTTTCACCAACCCGTATGTAAAAGTGCTCAAGAAAACTCTCATTTCTCCACTGCCAAGGTTATTCCACATCCAAGCATTTCTCACTGTAAATAGGCCAGGCTAACTTGGTGTCGGACAGCTTTCATTCATTCCTTCCATGCTGTAGCAAAACTGCACCTTATCGCGGTTAATTTCTTTATTCAGCACCAATTGTAAGCTCTGCCTTGTCATAGTGAACCTATCTGCGGGCGCTTTTAGCATTTTGTTTATGATTGACCTCCGCGGGGATTTTATAAGTGTCGTTCTACTAATTTGATCTCGCACTCAAATTAAGCTGTTCATTTGTCTCGTGCGGCTGTGGCAAAATGTCTCTTGTAAGCTTCAAAACCAATGCCACTCCTCTCTTCGCTGAAACGATGTAGTGAGAAATAATAAATTGCGGCACGCTAATAACGCGTCTCTTGCGAGGTCAAGCCCGAATCTTCGAATCAGATTCTGGGCCTTTGAACTAATTAGCTTTGCTCTGACGCTGCGTCAACACTTAAAGAACAAAGCAATTTCACGTTGATTTTAACAATGGGCACCAACGGAAAAATGAATACTGGGAGCTTCGTTGAAAAGCTAGCTGCTGTCTTGCACGTAGAGACCTTGATTGAGGCAAGGTCCGAAAAATCTTCCATTTGAAACACTCATTCATAATGCCACGCGAAAGCCGCATTCGACTTTAGGGTGTGCTTCTATCAGGCCGAGTGCTTTCCTTTTTATTCCAATGAAATGGAGGAAGATTTTTTGAGGGCCACAATATTCGTAGTCGTAGCAATCAGTCCAGTCTATTGCAGGACATAGCACTCTCCGAATGGAGGCCTGTGTTGGCTTTTAACATTGCAGTCAAGGAATTCTTTGGCTATTGTTGCACTTGCGCCCTACACATCCACCACCACCACCACCCCCACCAATCACTACGATCACCATAATCATAATCGTCATAACCAGCATCAAGTCTCTCCTAATTACATCCACTCTCTGCTGGGCAGGTTGTCACCTTTTAAGGAGGGCAAGTTGTTATGACGTCTCAAATGTCACGTGACCGCTGTCGACCAGTCAGACAATTCCGTGGTTAATTTCAAATTTCGCGGTGCTCTTTGATTGGTCATCTGGGGTCACGTTACCTTGATGATGTCATAAAAAATTTTATTACCCAGGGAGTTTCGTTATGCAGAAGCAGGAAACTGCATGAGGACAGCCTAAATGCTATTGCAATAAAGGAAACTGGTGGGCGATCGCACGATGTTAAGCGACAAATTTGCGTTTGCACTTTCGGTTGTGCATTTCGCTTTCAGATTAATCGCTTGCCCATTGCGTCTTTAAATACGATTTTGCCGTCGCTTTCGCCTTCGGCTGCTGCCTGGGTTTCTGGTGGGTAGGGGCTCCTGGAGCTTGGTGGGAGGTGGGCTCTTTTTTTTTCTCCACGCTGCTGCCTCGGCTTCAGCTTCGCGCCAGCCCATGCCGTTGCCTGCAAGTTCTGAAGGTGTGTAGGTGGCGCTTCTAGAAGTGGAGGCTTCACTCGTCCAGGCTTCACCAGACGTCGTCGTTTTGAGGGAATGTCGCTCGTGCTGCTAATACAGTTTATAAACCTTGCAGGTTATTCAGTTCAACGTCTCGACATCCTAGGTGCCTGCTGCGCCGTGCCATGCAGTTATGAGTATACGCACCAAGTATTGTCTTCACGTTTCCCTTCTCTCCCGGAGCATGTGTTCTACCTAGGCTGCCTCCTTTTTCATCTTTTAATAATTCATCTTCTTTTTCAAGCTAGGTAAGGTACCCTCAAGCCTATTCGGTCATTTATGTACTGATCTAAGTATTATTTATATAGATGAGCTTAACTGTGATACAGGTGAACTTTCCGTCCGAGGACGGACGACGAGACAAAATGTGCGCTTAGATGGATGAACCGACGGACGGACTCGGGAAAGAGAAAATGTAGGCGCATAATGCACAGCATGTATTCAAAAGAAAAGTCCCGCCGACACCGGTCAGCCTAACACAGCTGGACTTTGATAACGTCATCAGAGCAGCTTCTACAGCCTGTAGCAGCATCTAGTGTGTACTCTGCACGGCTGTTGGAAAGTGGCTTTTTTTCCTCACTTCTATATTAGGTGAAACACTGTTTTAACATCTGCGGATATATGAACTGGTGAACATTTGAAGGCATATTGCTGGAGAATGTAGTTTCTTCTCAGTCTCCTGCAGAATCGGCCAAGGTAAGCAGCCTTTTCCGTCTGGTGCAGAGAGATGCTGTTGTTACGGGGAAACTTTCCTTCAGAAATCCTCGCTTCGTTCCGCAACCCGGCTGGCTTGGGAAGGTCGGAGATAAGGACAGCTTTTTTTGTTTCTATTTTAAGACGCCTAGAGTCCGCCTCTCGCCTTCGGTTCCACAGTGCGTGCAACTAAGTTAAAAAAAAAGCACAGACGAAGGTAGAAGCGCGGATGGGTTGCCCTTTTTCGCCGGGCTGTCCCAAGGCAGCGATTAAATTTTTTAATCAGTTTGCTCCACAGTAGTGGAAAACAGCTAGCAAAAAAGAAAACGTCTCGCGCAGTGTTCATCCAAATTCCCGCGCCTGGCACCTCGAGGGAGTTCTTGTTCAGAGTGCACACGTTTGTTTAGCAGTCCGCAAGAAGAAGCATATTTCTTGCTCCCTGGGGACGCACGCTTTTGGCACGTCAGCCGCTTGTGTCTGGACAGCTTTAATGTTTAATATTTTTGAGGTAGCCTTGCCCGCTACGCGCAGAGTCTCTGTTTTACGCACTCTGTCTGGTCTTTATTTTTTTTCGTTCTTTAATGTCCCGTGAGCCGCTTGGGCCCTGTGACGCAGGCGTGCTTTGTGAACTCGCAATTTTTGCTGTTTGGGCGATTTTTGTGTGAATCTGGCTCACGCACGGCTTTGTCGCCTTTCCACTCACGGTATACTCTCACTTGAAATTAGGTCAAAGAGCGCGAATTCATTTATTGAGTTACCTTGGCTTGCTCACTGGATTTCTACTTAGTAAATGAATAATTTGAATAATATGTCGCATGTTTTTTAATATGGAATAAATATTATTTGCGTCATATCATACGAATAATGTGTGCACACACAAATCTACCTCATGATAATTGTCAGAATTGAGCATTAAATGCTATTTTGCAGAAGTCTCTACATTAAGAGCATCTAAAGATATTTTTTTAGGGGGGGGGGGGAGGGGGGCGGGGGGGGGGAGAGGGCAAGACGCAGGTTCGATCCCGGCCGCGGTGGTCCAATTTCGCCTCTGTCGAAATTGTAGAGGCTCGTGTACTGTCAGTGCACGTGAAGGAACCCCAGGTGGTCGAAATTTCCGGAGCCCTTCACTGCGGCGTTTCTCATAGACTGAGTCACTTTAGGACGTTAAGCCGCCTTAAACCATAAACCAAACCAACACGTTTGATGTTTGCCCAGTGGTGGATGTGTTATCTAGGTCTTCGCGTCCCGAAGCAGCACTACGGCTGCCAGATATTGTGTAAGAGAGGGCTGCGACTTAATTTCGACCAGCTGGGGCACATTCGGGGCGGCGGCCAGGACTAGTGCGAACACTTATAGATGTAAAGTTTAGATTTGTGTTTTCTCGTTACTCGAGGACAATACTGAGATGCCGCTTCGCCTGCCCTTCTAAACAGACCTCCATGCACCTGCCTAAAGCGCTCGCATGGCGCACCAGGGAGCACATTTGCGTTATTTACGAGAATCCTGGATCTTGAAACAAGACTTTACATGCATGCGCATCTCCAAATACTTTTTCGAACTCCCGATGTCTTTAAATACTACATTGGGTCTAGCACGAAGCCGCGGTAAGCATAAGTGCACAACAGAGTGCGCCACTCGAGTGCTCAAGACAGGTTTATAGACGACTGTACCAGTGCTGTACGTACAAGTCAAAACTCGAAGACGTGACAGAGCCGACCGATCTGTATTGTTGCGCCATGTTCCGATGCCTCTCGATTAATATGCATTCAAATGGAACGGAGGCGTTCTTGGTGTCTCTAGTGTGGTCGGAAGTGCCACGCCGATGCTACGCTCACTTCGTTCTCCTAAGTCTTGACCCGTTTCTTGTGCGTAAAATTTCCGCGATGTGCAGGAGGAGGAGGAAAACATTATTGTACTCTTGTGCTTCTTGCTGCAGTTGTGGGGCATATTCAGAGATGTTCTGCCCATGGCTGTATCCCCAGGAGTCTTCTCTGTCGACCTCGTCCACTTTAAATCAATGGTCGTTTGCCCTAGGTCCGAAAAACTGTGGAGAACCAGGTGTACAACGCATTCCGTGTTAAGAATATCATAAACACCGAAAACGACCTTCATACGTCATTTGGGCATGAAGATTTTTTCAACTCTCAGTTTGCAGAGGAGACATACTGTCGCTCTGGGATCGCCTCCTGTCGTCGAACTGTGAAACATGCGTCTTACGATTTAAAAAATCTGCCGTTTAATAGGAGGACGCAATTAAGGCAGCGAATTAGCGAGCTTGTGCCGTCCGACTGAGGCTACGCTGGCACTGTCTGGCACTTATATTTAAGGATTTCCAAAGTACGGAGGATCGAACATATTCTTCTCGTGGGTTGAAAGTAGGGGAGAGCGTTTGGAAAGGATTTATGTAGATGGGAAGAGTAACTGGATTGGCGACATCTGTGCCTCTAGCCAATTACTTTAAGGATTACTTGTAATACGTGTCGGTTCATGAAGTTTGCGAAGAATTTCCGAGGAGGTTACTTGGACAAAAATAAAGAGGCTGCAAACAGCGTACTACGTGAACCCAGAGAAATGTATGTGATAAAAGGCGCAAACTACGGAACAACTTATGACAAAAGTAAGGAACGACACCACCCTTTCCCGCCCTCTCTTTGTTTACACTTTTTCTTAGATGGAGTATAAATCAATCCACTCAGCTTCAGTCTTGAGAACAGTTCAATTCCGAGAGCTGGCAGATCATTTTGCACATCGTTACAGATCACGCGGACACACGTTAATGGAATCCCGCCAGAAAGTTTTATTTTCTTACATTCATAATGCACGGATTTCCACTTCTTGATTTTTTTCATAGCAGGCGTAGCTTAAAACTTTCCAAACTGGTCTCCTGACACTCTTGGCGGACTGAACTGAAGCATTCGCAGTTACAGCGTAGTTTGATTAATATTATTATGCAGGCGCGGGTGTTTAATGCAACAAAGTTGTTACCTGTGCCGGACTGTGGAACATCGTCACATGATTTCGCATGTCGTCAGCAGCAGTATTTGAGTCCAAGCCGGCTGCATAGGACCTCTCGACGTGCAGCTTACACGGCAGCTTCGCAGTATGCTCGTACCTCAGACACAACTCGAAGCGATAAGGCAACAGATGCCACAACTGGAGAAGCTCTTCGCACGATAAGATTTCCAACTTTTTTAGTTGCAGCCAGGGACCTTAGGGGATGTCGTCAGGATCCACCAAAATTTTTAAAAAGAGGAGAAGGAGGAGGGGTCAGTTGTTGGCGGCGCAAAGTTTAGATGTTCGGCAATCATCCGACGATTCGATCGGCCTAGCTCGCGTCGCCCTGGCTTCGAACAAGGGTACTTGGTCCTTTCTGTCATTCCTTGTTCAAAAAATAAAAAAGCAACGCTATTCTCTGTCCGCTTGCGATTGTTTAGCCGGAGATATTCGCAAACGCAAGCGTGACGGCGAAATCCTGGAATGCAGGCTTTTGCGCTGAGGCTGTGCTAAAATACGCTACAAACATCCGCTATAAAAATCTTGCGTGAGCGTTTCGGTGACCAGGTGCTGACGCACCCCGAAAGATGCTGTTTCTTTGGAAACCCGCATATATCTTTGTTCGTGTGAAGGAATATTTTATTCTATGTTCAGAACTGCCGAAAAGTTGAAAGTGCCTGCTTTTCTGTTCCCTGTTGGGTTCGTTGCTTTTGTTTTATTTTGCATTGTTGCATAGTTACAGCTTCTAGAGGAAAGTGTTCCTTTGAAGAGGAGTCGAAGCGAGTATTACTGTAATCTATATTTCCCATCTTGCGTGCAACCATAACGGGCTTTAATTGGCGTGAACTACTCACAGCTGCTGAAGGTGCTGAGATTATCGCTGTGTCCATGACCGTCACACAGAATGCACAGAATACCACTGCGATAACGAAATATTCCGTCATGAAATCTTTACTCTTTTTCTGAACGAGAACGTCATCACAAGACAAAATTATCAGCGCCAAAATTTTGATGTTTCATTGCTGTCATCTTTCTCTCATCGGTCTAAAGCCGCGCTCCTACAGTGCCGGTGGCGAGAAGTGTCGTTGCTGTAGATGGAATACTTTGCTCACAACTGTGAAGCCAGGATAAGGAATCATTACTGGGTCGACTAGATTGTCCCATCCAGCAATGCGCCGTTTATTTACGTGTTTTTTTATTTTCCTGTTGAGCGCTTCATAGGTTATATTCCGGGCAGGAATGCCCGTGGTAGATTCGTCGAAATCTAATTCTTTAAGAGGCAATTTACAGCGAACTTACAGTCTTCCTACCTCTAGCAGTTTTCACCTCCAGATGTTTCTCTCCCTATCCTACCAATACTTAAACATACTCTGAAGAGATGTTGAAACCAGTATACTCATTTCCGCCCGCGGTAAAAGATGAAAGGCTTTAGAACACCGATAATTGCCAGCAACGTTGGATCTACGCTTCTGGGTTTATATTTGAAGAAGGCTTGCACTTAGCAGTTCTCCAGCAATCCTGCGTTTGTCATACGTGTAAATTTATTTGCTGTTAACAAAGTTAAAAGTTTCACGCACGGAGTATAGTCAGCGCTTGTTGCTCTGTACTCACCACATTTCGGGATTTCTCAGCCTGTCAGAGTTAATGGCTTTACACGATATACTCAACCCACTCATTTCAAATTTACGCTCAGTGTAAGAGCACAGACATGAGAAAAATTGAATACTGACATGGCGTGTTTCAAATACACGGCTGACAGAGCACGCAGAGAATTGCACAGAGCTTTCATCTCCTCTTTCTATCTTCCCTCTTTGTGCATGGGGCGTCCTAGAGTTTTAAAATTTCCTAGCGACGCTTTTGGTGCGAAAGTAAAATTCATCGCGTATTTCTCGTCCCGTTATTAAGAAAGGGGCGTCCTCGTAAAGTGTGTCGAGGCGACGTCGTGAGATAAAGCACGAGTGCAGAGCAATCGAGAAATAGGAAAACAAAGATCAATGCAGGGGGAAGCTAAACGAGAAATGCTTAAACGTTTCGTTCCTCCTCCAGCCAGCACGTACATGAGTCGCAATTATAAAGAGGCAAAGCCGAAGAAAGCGATGAGAAAGAGAAATGGATGTCTTCACGGAGTCGAGAAGAAAAATTACTCCCTTGATCGTCATGAGGCGGCGGTGGCGGGGTTGCTTCTCTTGGTATTTTAGTTTTCGCTTTAACGTCACCAACTTCGGAGTCCTCACTGTTCCAGTTTCCCGTTGAGCAGCAGCAATGGTGGGAAACGCGTAGTTTCTCAAGGCGAGAGAGACAATGCAGCGTCGTCGGAACAAATGTGGTCTGCGGCGACACTGGCTGATGGAGATGCGGAAGAAAAAAAAAGGGGGGGGGGGGGGGTTAGTGCCTGGTTCTGAGAGCAAGAAATCTGCGGAAGAGCGCACTATGAACGAATAGCATTAGAGAGGGTCGGGCGAAGGGTTAGAGAAAATCACTGCGCTTTGATCGGGAACATTAAAGGATTTACGGTCTCGTATTTGTTCTCGTTTTCTTGAAAAATGAAACGCTCGTTGGTTGCGGAAGCAAAGAAGGCTGCCTGCTGCGGAGATCTCTGAAAGAGAAAGAGACAGCTGACTTCGGCTACGCTAGCTCCTTTGCCGAAATCTTCCTTTTGCAACGAGCAAGTCTGAAACGAACGAAGAAAGAAGCGGAAACGCGAAGGAACGTGAAGGATATGAAAAAGTGAAAAAGAAATGAACGAACGCACAACTGTTTCGTGGATCGAGAACGCTCCCAGACTGACTCCCTCGTTCTCCTCCTCGGAGTAGAATGCCGGGCAAAGTGCCTCCAAAGCGCGCTGTTGGCTCGCCTTTACATCGAGCACAACAATAAGCCTCTAATAAGCGCTGCGTGCTTTGCAAAGGGGAGCCCACCGAGAACGCGTGAGTATAGGGGGGGGGGGGGGGGGAGTTGGGGGACGCGGAGCATTGTTCACCCGCCCTCGCTTGTCGTTTCGTCCCCCCCCCCCCTCCTTCCCATTCTTTTATCGCCGTTTTGGTTGAAACCTTTTCAGTACTCATCTCCACCCACTCGCTGCGAAGCGAACGAAAATTTGCGCGCGCCGAATATCCTAGAAGAAACGGCATCTAGAAAGCCCCCGCACGCAGGCAGGAACGCCGGGTCTCATTCACGTTAACTTCGGCTCGGATGCCCGCCACTGCGGGTTTCGACACCTGGATTCTTGTTTTATTTTGCGCGCCAATCTCTCTCCCTTCCTTGCATTCTCTTTGGGGCACAGAAAACAAAACTGCCGGGCAATCTCGGCTCCCGAAATGCGTTTCTTCGTGCCGCGTCTCGTCTCTGCTTTTGTTGCAACTTCTTCCAATTCAAATGGCGGGCTGGCGGCCGATGAGATTCCAAGAAATATTTTTTTTTTTCGTAAAGATGGTTCGACTTCTCCGCGTCGCATCGGAGAGGAGACGCGCAGAAAAACAACTTCGCGAAGACGCCCACCGCTAATACCTTCAACACTGTCTGCACTCAGGACGAAGGAAAATGAGTGTGAAGCGTTATGAGCTCGCAAATGCACTGCGTTTTCTCCGCAGTCGAAGCAGAACACGTCTGCACCAAAAATAAAGTTCCACAACCACAAAAAAAGTCGTGGTTAGAGGAAGGAAATGCATAAACGGCAGTTTCAGTGCTTCAGTGCTTCAGCCCGCAACTCGTGCGTGCCCTGTCGTTTTTCTGATCACTCAACGCCTCCTGGGTAGTTACGCCCTTGCAGTCACTACTGAGACACTGCTAGAAAGGGCACGTTCACTTCATCTTTTTCTTATCTTTAAGAGCCACGATTTGTTGCTTGAGGTTGCTTTTTTATTCCCGTTTTCAGCGATTTCTCTGTCTGAGGCACACAATTCCGCTTGTTTCTTACGAAATCTTTCTTGCACAATGGAACTTTCTTTCCTGTATTCACGGCTTTTTGTTCATAGTTTGAATGATCAGGTCCTTCGACCAAGCACGGATGCGCGCGGTGTCACTCACAGTGAAGAAAAACATGCTCAACCACAGGAATGGCCATAGCGTCTTTATTATTTTCCCTCTTTGCTGTTAGCAGAACCATTTAAAGTATTACGAATTATGAAATTATAGTGAATGATTACATGTAGCTGAAAGCCAAGAATTCAAAGCTGCGCGAAAAGAGTATGAGATATAAAATGCTGATTTATAATTACATTTTTTGTCTTGGGCCCCAAAATTACTCATTGTACCAGCTTGCATGCGCATAAGTTTAATGCGGAGTTCTGCTTTCATGGCGCGCACCAAAATAAAAGAAAATCGAGTGATGCGACCGCAGAAAATCATCAAAAAGTTTTGGCAGTGCAATACTGTTGCCCAGTTCAGAAGAAATATTAAATGCTCAGTCTAGCTTGGAGCTGTAATGCGCGTATGAACAATAAAGTTAGTCTGTAGAACATGAGAGCGTTTGGAAACAGGAAAGTCTTCTTGGAAACCTTGGAAACCTCGACCTATGCAGTCTACTCTGTACCTTACAAAAAGAAATGCTTCTATGAACTGGTAGATAAATAAGTATAGAGGCGGTCTTTTCAGATTTCTTGTTTTCTATAAGCACTATGAATGTAGATTATAATTTCCGGCTAAATGAATGCATGAATTTACGCGCGCACCGTCAGGAAGCCAACTTTGTTGCCTGTACCTGTCTAAAAATTGCACAACGTCGAGGATGCGTAAGTGACCACATTGGTTTTTGCAAGATTCAAAGGCCTAACTCTTACACATTTATTGTTGCCCCAAAACTGGCACAATATGTGCGGCATGTTCACCTTCATGATCACGCGGTACCAAAATATCTTTCATTTTTCACCAAAGTCTTGGCATCTCGGGCAGCGAAATTTCGCATCTTCAGAAGTCCACAAGAAGACAACGACGTCATTTTGCGCCTGCGGGTCAACAACATACGTGGCGTTTGCAGCGAGTAACAGTATTTGCCGCGTTTGAGTTGTAGCTGATGTTCCTGAGGAGCTCTAAGCACGAAAAACCTGTACGACTCTTTCGGAGCTGCAAAGCCATACGACTCTGCACAAAGTTGCAGTGAAGTTCAGTGTCTACGCACTCTTTCTGCAAAAAGTAAAAAAAAAACTCAATTTCCTTGAAAACCTTGGCAGGCTTTCTGCACAGTGAAAGAACTGCCTCATGGGTATAACGGCGTTTCGCTCCGCTCCCGATTTATGCGTGGGAGTGAAACCATGTGCTCAACGCAAACCTAGGCTCCTGTAAAGCGTGTTTTGCCTGTGAAGCTCGTTAGCTTGAGCACAAAGCCCACTTTACATATCGTCAGTGAACGTTATTGTATCGAAAGCTGTGCACATCGGGTACCGCCTACTGTTTCCGTGGCAGAAACTGGCAGCTGTTGGTTATCATTCGGCCATTAAGTACAATAAATTACTGGACATTTTAGTTCAGCCCTGCTTTCACTGCTTTAGGTAAATACAGCCAAGACTTATAATTTTGAGTCGAATTCAGAATAAAGTTTATTGTGCGACCACAACTGCGCAATTGTGACAAATGTGAACAAAAACGACGACAGAACTGTATGATGGCATAGCGCTGTTCCTTCAAGCACTCTAATGAGGCAAGCCTATTGGGAATTAACTACTCTTCTACTTTGAATAAGTGTTTCAGGTAACATCCCTAGCTATATTTCGTACTCCGCTCGGCAAGCGCTGTAAATCGTTCCTTCAATTGCTAATAATGTTCTTTAAACGTGACTAAGAAGAACGGGTCTGCAAACTTACACTTGGCAAATACTTTTGCTTTTGAATCAAATCCACCCGACCTGTTCCTCGGAGTGTTTCACGCAGTTTTCGCTCCGCGACTAAGCTGAATTGCCAGTTCCTCCTCTTCCTCACAGAGCTCTTTTGGCGTTTGCTCACTAGCTCTTTCTCTTTTAAACGCTCTCTCTTTTTTGCATTTTTACTTGTTTTCTTCATGTCAGCTCCGTGTTCGGCGAATTGGGTGTACGATAATTGCTAAAACAGCCTCCGGCACTGCCTTTGCAGAAGGATAATAAAATCAACCGAGTAGCAAGCAGCGAGTCTCAAACTGACTGCCGCCTGTTTACTCGTTGCCAGCATGTTACTGGTTACACAAGAGAGGGTTTCAACAAAAATGCGGCTGCAAAATAAGGGCTGGTAATCGACAACAGTTGGTCATGTTACGCAGCCTCAGGGTGTTTCTGTTCAAAGCATCTGCTTTCTCCGTCGCTGCTTGTCTTGCTGTTTTGAAAGCGCTTGATTTGCTTCCTGTGTTTGCTTTACAGGGGTGGCTGAAGTGTTGTGTGTTTTACTTTGCAGTTTAGGTGAACACAGTAAGCAAAACTAAATTCACTCTGCTCCTGTGCCTCAGCCGCAAAATCCCAATTTTAGCCTGATTTCACCGGCGCAGCGCCACATTGTATTCCGCCTGGGCGGAGACGAAGAATGCCGCGACTCTCATCCACCTCCTCGAGAAGAGAAATCAAGGAAGCTCAGTCTTCTCAAACATTTATTAAGAGCTCGCTTGAAAACTTGCCCTTCCCAAATACTCACGATTTAGTTCTGTGCTGAATGTAATAATGCTTTAGCAAAATTCCGTGTGTGGAAAAATCAACGAGACCTGCACTGATGGGCAATATTGAAATTCAAAAACATACCCAGATATCACGTTAGAATCAGAACGTGCCGGTGCACAGTTTAGAGAGTAAATATGTGCTTTGAAGTGGCTCGAAATAATCTAAGAGTGTTTACTCATTAATGTTTGCGTTTAATTATTGCTCCCGACCCGGCTGCACAAACTCATTCCCTGGGAGATACCTGTTTGGTGGACTGCTTGCGATTAAAAGGATACGGATGGCTGAGTGAACGCGTGTTTTGCCCTCTTAATTAGTGCTACTGCTTTCAGTACTCCCATACTGCAGTACTTTGAAATACGGAGCAGATAAATTTCTATTTCAAGGCATCTTTTGCAAAAAAACTTACGCAAGTTATAACGTGGTTTTCTGTCTTTATGGGGGCGAAACAGAGGCGCTGTGTAACACCGAACTACCATAAAACCAAAATTGTTGCTGTTCTTTGCATATTGTTTAAATGTTTCGCACCACGCTGCAAGGCAACCACGTTTGCGTTGTACTGATTTTATACACCATGACTGCTTCATAGCCACTACAGAACAACAACTTTGTGATGATTACAGCTTATGCGCATTTTAAATAACATTGCCGATAGAACGACAGGATTGAGGAGGTCCCTCATCGATTTATCTTCCAGTCTATTGTAGAAAGCATTCGCAAGAAAATAACGACTGCATAATTTGCTAAATACGAAAGAAAATAGAACATATTCGGCATACACGTTATTATGAAGCGGATGCTAATGAAGGGAGCCCACAAGCGAGGGCAGGCTGTCTTGATTAATTTTGTGTTTGTCGGTGGTTAATACGTCGGCTGGTTTTGTTTCTTCTACCTCTACTTAGGCCTTCTCGTGACAAACATGTTGTGCTTGTGCTCTGCTAATGCTGTGTGTCAGACCCTGCGGCAGTTGACTTGAACGATTAGCGCTGCGACTTTGCCTCGCTTTTCCTATTTGTGTGCCAGGCTTGGCGTGAAGTTTTTTAGCGCGACACTCTACTACCCCTTAATCATCTCGAGCGACGCTCGGTGGTGATAAAATAGGATGGTTGATTGCGGTGCATAAAAGCTACATATATTTATTATGCGGATGGCATTGTGGCATCGCTTTGGAAAATGAGTTTTCGTTCATCGATTGCCTCAGGTTGGAAGAAAAACTTGCGTGCAGAAACTTGCTCTACAGGCTTCAAAATGATAGAAATTAGGTGCTAATGTCAAAACTGGATTTCGTGAATTCAAAAAAAAAATCGATTGCAAGCTTGGCTCAGCCAACTGTACAGAAAGCTCTAGGGATAGTTTCTTGTGTTTTCAGCCTGGAAAAATGTATTCAAAACTCGTTGCTTTCCTAATTTTCTCTGTGTCGCCGACGCTTCTCACCTAGAATCTATAATAAACACGCATTTTTTTTCTTTCTCTTGCTCCTTCATCCAGAACGAACTCAAGAAAAAACGAGCCACATCATCACATGATTTATATCTGTGAGCTGTCCCATCATGCAGCTAGTCCTGTGCGCTTGGAGTGCCCTTGCTCCCTCGAGATGAGTGGAAACAAGGAACGAAAGTGCAACAATCGTTTGAAAGCTTCTTGTTCAACTAAAGTAAAAGAAATAATGAAAAGTACATATGAAGGATCTTAAGGCTCTTTTTTTAATTAAATATGTATGCTCCTCATCGGTCGCCACCTTCGCCTTGTGAAATTATCGATAACAGCGAAAATCTATACTTAGCGCTGGCTCCGTGAATCATCGTTCCAGAGGAGTTTATAAAACTTGCTTATGCATATTCAATTGCTGCACTCACCTGTTCAGATATTCCAGTGGTCGATTAGATTACTGCCGACCCATTTTTGCTGGAAGTAGTAGGCAGCTAAAGCGGTGACCTCGAATGTGGCATTCATTAAATTCTGCTGCGGCGTTTTTGGAGAGGGCGTATTTCACTTTGCGGGAAGGAGTGCCAGGGAGTACTAATTTTATTTTTACATTCTTTGAAATACCATTCCAGAAGGTTAATGGGTTACAATGTACCAATGAGTCACAGTGCTCTTCGAGGCATGCCGTTGAGACGGGCTTCGAATTGATTCGTACCACC